>SDVV010038890.1:0-10685 GCA_016164225.1 Gammarus roeselii | reverse complement strand
ATCCCATTTTTTTGTTAGATGCGGCTGCACTGATAGACGCGCCATCGGCGACACTACGGTACGCAGCATCGATGGAAATTCCGGTCAAGATGGGCCAAACACACTTTCAGCCACATGAAAAACAACAATGCACAGTCATCGCAGCCCTCCACCCTTCTGTCGTCGTCGCCGAGAGATCAATGTTTCATCGATGGCCACCTGTTATACGTCGCTTAAAATATTGTCTGGAAGCGCTCATCCACGATCACCGATTTTGGCAGGCTCCGCTGGCAATTGTGGGTGAGCGCACCCGGGGTAGGGAAGGGAAACCATCACCCCATTCTTTATTTCAAAATGGATATATTTCATTATTGAATTGCATGTACTAAACACGTGAACATGAAAAGAACGACATAGCAATGAAGTGTTCATTAGGCTGTTAATTTTGGTACTCAATGTGACGAATGGCTGTGTATTTACTTCCGGCCGCTGCATAGCAGTTGTTAGTTGTGCTGCTTGCCATTCCGGATTCTTACTCCTAGGAAGTATAGCTGTGTCCTTTGATAATTTTTCAGAGGCTGAAAACTTATCAAGCGCGACCTGGAGACGATATGAGTAGGACAGGAATAAATTGTGCATTGAAATCCCGGCAAGCCCACGGTCTACTCCTATGAGTCGTGTTACAGGCACTGACACAAACGCAAAAGTCGGTTCCCCCAAAAGAGGGCCGTCAGACGACATCTTGTACCCCACAGTCCTACCATGCACTTACACACATACCAGACGCTGAGTCCTTTAACGCTAATTGGTTTGGCAGAACGCCACCACACTCACTTTGGGTCAAGAGTGTGTCCGAGATCAGAGCCAGCGGCTTGCACTTGTTATCCCCTGCTACGTCATAATTGCCGGTCTTTTCCAACCCACGTCAATCCCGCATCAATCCCATGGCGGGATAGCCGAGCTAGCGAGCCTTTTCACTTCAGATGCGACCGGAGTGACCAAGAATAATGGATACAAAATCGTTGGCAAGCGTTTCACACTCGGTATCACGCTCAATTTCTTCACGTATAGGGTTGTCAAAGAATGGAATAGACTTCCTGCAGAAGTTGTAAACACCGATACAATTAAAACGTTCAAGTCGCGGCTCGACAAATACTACCGAAATCGCCGCCTTATAGCTCCCATCTGTAGCACTCTTACCAGTATATTCGTGAAAACGGTGTCTTGCTTTGACACCCGTACGGTTAAATTCGTGCCTGGCATTGGCACTAGCACGATAAAAAAGATACCCGGCATTAGTACCTGATCGTTGCTAAACGGTGTTTAGCAATGACGCCGGTCAGCATTAGTTTAACGAGGAATGCAGTAGTGACAGTCTCAGACCAACACCGTGGGTCGGTGGCTCTCTCTTCAAGTGCCGATTTGAGTTGTTTTGTGCACCATCGGTAAATGCTATTTCCTTCTACAAACTTCCACTTTCGTGATCTATTAAAACATGTTATACACAAGCACATGATGCTATCTTAGACGTTATACATCAGAACTAATCTTTTTACTATCAAAAAGCAACCCAGTTTGAGCCAAAAAGACTGTTGTTGTCTTCTTACACTTGTAAACACTTGTAAACACTCGCTGGTTCCTCGTCCACCCTTGCTTCACTCTCAAACTTCCTTCCACCAATAGATGATCAGACATTCCTCCACTTGCTAATCAACACACGCACATTTGACGGCCTTCTGCACCATGGGCCATCTCTGCCCGTCTCCTCACCACCAACTCCCTTACTATTCGTCAACCTATCAAGAACTCTCCACTGTAATTTCTCGCAGGAACGCCACACCTCCATACCGTGTAAGGGTAAAAAGTTACTGGTGAAAGAATTCAATTGATGATTGAAGTATATGAGACAGTTGTACTACATTTAAAACTATATTGTATTTAATATATCGACTCAAATGGTTCACAATTCCATTAGTTTATTGCCATTCTAAAATTATGTCTATGGTGTAAATGAAGTGTCAGACACAATATATAAATGAATATGCTCAACAAACAATCATACTTAAACTCCTTTGCAACTCTCTGTAACACACCTCTTTATGCCGTTTTGTGTTAGACGTGCAAGTAGTGAACACTGCTTGGAATCACCCTGCTTCTGTCATCATGCCTCACTCATGGTGGAAGTAACCCTTCTTACACCATGACACCACTCGTCAACAATCAGAGCCCGGTGTACATACTTGAGTGCTTCATCGTAAACAGCTCTTCTGACGCCGTCTTAGAGTCCTACAACGTCACACAAACGTATAGATTAACTCAAATGTTTCCCAGAATGACTTCATTATCCTGGGTGACGCACATCAGTAATGCTGTCAATGTTCGACAACAAAATGCGGATGACCTAATACATCCCAAGGTATTTAGCTTGTTACTTAACCCTACATCTAAATAACTATTTTACCAACAACACCTGAAATAATAGATGCTTTTGATATTGTTTACCATTCACACATTAGCAACTATTGCAGAAAATGTTCATTATGGTAATGTACACTTTAAAATATTTAGACCTACCAGCACGCGGTACACAATATTAATTTGCATGGTTGATAACAACTCAACTTACACGCGGGCTTACTGTTAATGCAAGTGTAACTTCACATCACAGTTTACTGTCACCAATACATAAGACAGTCAGCGGTAAGTTATCAATAACGTGAGATAACCCTGATTAAACACAGCATTAAGATTGCACTAAAGCGTACGAAGTAGAGCAAGCGTCCCGCCGAGTATGGGTGAGAGATGACTGGTTCAAATTAGCATCACGCGGCAACAGGATCCACCTATCACATTCAAGCACACCGACGAGTGTTGGCCGTTATCGATGGCTTTACTGCCATGTTACGATGCCGATGCCAGCCAAAGTAACAGCGATTAGTTATCGCCAGTACGGCAGCAACGGCAACCCGCGAGCTGTCGGTAGTAATGCGGCTGTTCCATGAATGCGAGCGCCTTAGGATCGATTCATGGGGCAGGTGGCCATAATGCGCTCAAAAGGTGACGATAAAGAAAATCGGCTGCAAGCCACTGGCGTGCCACGAGAGACAATCCACTGGGATGGAGAGCGACGTAACATTCTCAAGGGATGAGGAGCCCTGTGACCCTCTCTTTCAGGGGATGGGGAGCGACGTGGCCCTCTCGAAGGATGGGGAGCGACGTCGCCCTCTCGAAAGATGGGGAGCAACGTGACCCTTTTGAGGGATGAGGAAGGGTATCCCCTCGGTGAAAGGCAGGAGTGAATAACGATGTTGTTTTTGTTCTTGTTGTTCATCCACAGCTTCCATTGCGATGGATGAGCCACGGACGGCGCACAGCCCACCGGGGGTTGCGTGCTGGGAGTGTTTAAGCATGGGCAAGGCCTTATATTAGGCTGCACCAGTGAAAAAATTGATGCATGAAAGGAGGGCCGTGTGGTGCCCCAACCTCAGTCACGACAGGTGAACCCTGTCCCCCTTGGGCAACCCAAACTCCTCACCATACAACTCAGACGAGTGACTGTAGGACCGTGTTGACTCTGCGTTCATCTTGTGCATGAGCTATGGTGTGTGTGTATCTGGAAAGAGAGACAAGGAATGGTCGTGAAAAGAGAGACAAGGAATGGTCGCGAAAGAGAACCGAAGTGTGATGCCGATGTGATATGTAGGTGAAAGCTGGTTTGACAAGGGTTCAGTAGGTTGTGGCAGGGTTGGGCCGGATCTACAATCTTGTTGAAGAATTAGGTCCCTCTCATATCAAGATGATGTTTGAAAGGTAGGACCTTGGTTTCTTCAGGCAAGTGCGGAATGGGTTTGGTCTTTTTACAGCCCGTTGGGATGTGCAAGGCCGTATTCTGTATTATTTGTTGAGAAATAATATGTGTGTGTGTGTATGTTTGTGTGTGCAAGGTCAGAGGATCATGAGGTGTTTACGTTGGAGATTATGGCCCAGATGAATTGTTTGTAAAGTGTTGTGATTGATTCCTTGGAGTTACCGTAAGTGGTCGTGGTGAGTGCCAGTGACACATTTAGTCTAGTTCTGGCTTTTATGCCGATGTTGTTTGTGTGAGGCTTTAATACCATCCCATGTCATAAGTTACTCCTCGGATAGTTGTAGTAAGACTGTGGAGCATGGGAGTGTTGTTGAGCGTGACGTGAGTTTGGGATGCGGTGTTCACTGCGGTTTTCTGGTGTTAATTATTTAAGGAATGACTTGCTTGCGGACACCTTCAATCTGTTTTCCAACAGAAAGACTTCAAGAGAGTTCAGGTAATGCAGGAGATGTGCAGTTGCGGTCCCGAGTCGCCCCCGTATGAGGTGGTATGTGTGGTAAGTTCTGTTGGAAAGGGCAAGTCGTGCATGAAAGCAATAAAAAAGGAGGGGGAAAGGACAGTGTCCTGTGGGACACCATTGGGGAAGAGGCGTGTTCAAGATGGCTTTTTATTGTAGGCAGTGTGTGCATGTCTACCGAAGAGGAAATAACCGCAAGTCACTTCTTGCAGTTTGGATATATGTGTCTGTTGAGTATTTTATTTCTGAGGCGTCCCCTCAATGAGAGGATAGAAGGAGAAGGAAATTCTATATTGTCCCTCCGGCGGGGAGTAATCCTCGCGCAACTAGCCGAGATGAGGGAAGAATTATTAGCAACTGCCCTCGTATTAAAGCAGTTCGGAATCATTCGCATTCAACAGTGCGGTGTTGAAAAAGAGAGCAAACTTAAAAAGTAAAGTTTCACTTCTGAATAATTACCAATGGTATCCAATGTCATTACCCATAGATCAATATCCAGATTTGAAGTTTTATAACTTAAAATTTTAAAATAATATAATGCAGTTCAGCAATTATTTTTCTCAACAATTTTCACATATTAATATCATAGGGCAAGCAGATGCAATTTTCCTTTAGGATTACAATTATTTCGTATGCTTTTTAGTTTTATCTACTTCGTTGTACGATCATGTGACTCAATCAATATTAAGCATCAATAAGTCAACGATGGCTGATGATCAATTATTGAAAATTGTAAAATTTTGTAATTCACTGATGAAGATAACGATTAATATTAGAAGATATACCGGATATCAGTTCAGGCAATCCATCCATTTATATTCTGAAATATATTCATTATTATGGATAGTACCTTCATAAACTATTTATTCTAGATTACAAATGAATCTTTTCCGATCGCTTACCTTCTTAATGCAGGGGTGTTCACTAATACCCGCTCAAATATGAGGTGCAGTTATACATTGCATTGGTTTCCACTGCTGAAAACTTAGGTGATGTACAAATTCTAATGGGCAGTTTCGGTACATTTACCGCGCGGACACGGACACCAGAAATGCTGGTCAACAAACGAACTAACCAATAATTGAACAGAACTCCATGAGTTAAAAAAATCTCGTGAAAATAGTTTACTTTACAGAACGAACACTAAGAAGATTGTGAATTACTTACATGGTATAATGTTTGTGCAAACAAATCAAAGCTATTGACTGTTTCAACACCAATTTCATAAGTGCACAGCAACAAACGTCCATGATCAGCGGCTTGGTAGAACTGCGGCTGAAAGAAGCGCATGACTTGAATCGGTTACCGCAGGGCATTGAAAGGTCTTCCTCCTACAGCAGCGCGTCCAGTTCCTGGAGGCTCCAGAAACCGTGTGACATGATCTACAAAATAAAGTAAAGAACAAACCACAGCAGTTCTGGGTACTCCGGAAATTAATTATATTTTCATGTGTTATCGTCACTCTATTCAAATAAACATAGTTCATCAAAGCTGATCAATTTGTGTGGTCTTGGGTTCGCTCTCAAACCCCAGTTAGAGGCGGCTCAACTGTATACGCTAAGCTATGTTGAACAGTGAAATAAATCATCTCTCCTGCCCGTCCTAAGGCTGTACATGCTATACAATACTAACCTGATTGAAACCTTGCTGGCTTGTTTGTGCATGACTGTGCATGTGTTGAGTGAGTGCATGGCTGTGCATGTGCTGAATTAGTGCAGTGCTGTGCATGAGTTGAGTTAGTGTATGACTGTGCATGGGTTGAATTAGTGCATGACTGTGCATGGGTTGAGTTAGTGTATGACTGTGCATGGGTTGAGTTAGTGCATGACTGTGCATGCGTTGAGTTAGTGCAGTACTGTGCATGCGTTGAGTTAGTGCAGTACTGTGCATGCGTTGAATTAGTGCAGTGCTGTGCATGAGTTGAGTTAGTGCATGACTGTGCATGGGTTGAATTAGTGCATGACTGTGCATGGGTTGAGTCAGTGCATGACTGTGCATGCGTTGAGTTAGTGCATGACTGTGCATGTGTTGAGTTAGTGCAGTACTGTGCATGTGTTGAGTTAGTGTATGACTGTGCATGTGTTGAGTTAGTGCAGTACTGTGCATGTGTTGAGTTAGTGTATAACTGTGCATGCGTTGAGTTAGTGCAGTACTGGGCATGTGTTGAGTTAGTGTATAACTGTGCATGTGTTGAGCGAGTGCATGACTGTGCATGTATTGAGTTTGTGCATGACTGTGCATGGGTTGAGTTATTGCATGACTGTGCATGTGTTGAGTGAGTGCATGACTGTGCATTTATTGAGTTAGTGCATGACTGTGCATGGATTGAGTTATTGCATGACTGTGCATGTGCTAAGTGAGTGCATGACTGTGCATGTGTTGAGTAGAGTGCATGACTGTGCATGTGTTGAGTTAGTGCATGACTGTTCATGTGTTGAGTAGAGTGCATGACTGTGCATGCGTCGTGTGAGTGCATGAATGTGCATGGGTTGAGTGAGTGCATGACTGTGCATGGGTTGAGTTAGTGCATGACTGTGCATGTGTCGAGTGAGTGAATGACTGTGCATGTGTTGAGTGAGTGCATGACTGTGCATGTGTTGATTGAGTGCATGACTGTGCATGTGTTGAGTAGAGTGCATGACTCTGCATCTGTTGAGTAGAGTGCATGACTGTGCATGTGTCGTGTGAGTGCATGACTGTGCATGCGTTAAGTGAGTGCATGACTTTGCATGGGTTGAGTGAATACATGACTATGCATGGGTTGAGTTAGTGCATGACTGTGCATGTGTTGAGTGAGTGCATGACTGTGCATGCGTTGTGTGAGTGTTTGACTGTGCATGTGTTAAGTGAGTGCATGACTTTGCATGTGTTGAGTGAATACATGACTGTGCATGGGTTGAGTTAGTGCATGACTGTTCATGTGTTGAGTGAGTGCATGACTGTGCATGTGTTGAGTGAGTGCATGACTGTGCATGTTTTGAGTGAGTGCATGACTGTGCATGTGTTGAGTGAGTGCATGACTGTGCTTGGGTTGAGTTAGTGCATGACTGTGCATGCGTTGAGTGAGCGCATTACTGTGCATGTGTTGAGTGAGTGCATGATTGTACATGTGTTGAGTGAGTGCATGACTGTGCATGTGTTGAGTGTGTGCACGACTACAGGTGATGAGTGAGTGCATGACTGTGCTTGGGTTGAGTTAGATCAAATGACACGCACCAACTCGGCAGACCTGCTTTGACAGGAACATGCTAATTTGGTGACGTTGAAAACCATCTGAGTCCGAAAAAAACTTTTGAAACTGTCTAAGCTATTTCTGATTAGTTGATTTCTCTTTCTACTGCAATTAATCGCCGGTGACAATCGTATGCTCTTCATGGGAACACAGATTGCGTTATTCATGCACTTACTCTTCTCATGTTATCTGTTCACCTACAAATTTGATCAATACCCAAATTACAATCCAATTACCTAAAAAAATATTTGATATCTCATCACATTAATATCTCTACTTGTAATTAAAAGATGAAAAAAATCATGCGAATCACAGCGATATCCCAGCATGGTCATCGTTTGAATTGAAGTATATAAGTAGAATGTTCATGTTCGGACAGTGGAATGCCACGCGTTAGGTGTTCGATAAGTGAACGGCTTTGACGCGGAGTGGATTGAACTCGTCAAACAGTGATGTTGATTTATGCCCACGCAGTCAATAGTGGACGTCACTCTGGTGTTTCAATCGTTAACTGATATTCACGATTGATGGATAAGAAACATCTCAGACTCTAATCCACAATTTGGCCTTGTGTGTAGAAACTAATTCACATCTAAATTATCTTATCGAAGCATATCAATGTTTTTAGGAGCACGCGTGACTTCTTCGCGCTGTTCCATCAAATGATTATTGTTCTTCGAGGAGAAATCCGCCAAAATGATATGGAAGCTCTAGTATAGAAGGGAGCGGTGTTTGGTCAATGAGCCACTTCCTGCTTCTGCAAGGTCTTTGAGAGAAAAAGGGGAGTGGTTGTGTCTATTAAACAACCAATTAGGGTCAAAACGCATCAGACTATAAACTCCTACGTCGATTACGTTGAGCAGCGAGCAAACTACATAGAATAAAGTTCAATAGCCGGGTAAAAATCAGGCCACAACAAACAATGCGATCAGCCAGCCTTGTGTACGGTCGCTGTACGAACGATGCGAATATCATGCCTCGAATACGGTTGATATATGAACGGCGCAATCAGCATGCCACGAATAGGGTTAATATTTAAGTGTTTCAAATTTAATTATTGTTCCAGTAATCTTACTGTCTGATATATTTCAGTTGACCTCCAAACAGCTATGAGGTGACCACGACGTGTTAACTGCATAAAATGTTGCAGTGGACCTCCAAACAGCTATGAGGTGACCACGACGTGTTAGCTGCATAAAATGTTGCAGTGGACCACCAAACAACTATGTGGGGACCGCGACGTGTTAGCTGCCTAAACTATTGCAGTGAAACACCAAACCGCTATGTGGTGACAAGGCCGGCTGCACCAAGGCCGGCTGCCGCGTGCGCACGTTAGACCTCGTTTGGTCATTTTGGGTCACGGGCAAACAAGGCCCAACTGACGATATCAAAAGAATCAACATCCGCGTCGTGTACTGGTGGTTAAGAGGTCAAAATTTGTACTTGAGCTGGACTATTCCTACTTATCCAAAGCTATACGATGTTTTTGTTTATGCGCAATGATAATCTGTACATTGGTGATTTTAAAATTTCCTAAGAATTCATAGAATTTCATACTGAATTGAAATTTTGTATTAAATATTTGAATTAAATTCCAATTAACAAATATCCACTCAAGATTAGCAACACGCTAGCGAATTCTCTTAGGCTATTTAATTCATTCTTTGATATACCCCGAGAAAATGTACACCTTTACTTTGATCGCACTTGAAATGAAGTTATCTTTTATCGAATAATTCAATATGGATACAATACATGCGACCACTAAATTTTATTAATGGTCCCAGTGTAAGGCGACCAATATAAGGTAGCTTGTTAATGGTATGGTAGTGATGACACTCGTCAACAGGACCCTTCCTTCAGAGGGCCCCGAATATTCCCTTCCTAACTCCCCATTCAGACATCAGGGTCGCCGCAGGGTAGCCCTTGTTATGCCAGACCCTGCTCCTTAAAGCGAGCAAGACGACACCCTCAGCCGGGATCGTCCCAAGACAAGCCCTGGATACCAGCCTGCCCTGTTTGCCCGAGTATCAGGCCTGAAGATCAATATCCGCATTCCTGCCTGATAGCCTGTCGATGGGGACCGTGAAATCTGCCATCAGTGGCCCGGAAGGCTCTTGATGGGGCAGGAAGGCTCAATGTGGGCTCATGTTGGGGTCTCTCTTGCGGCCTGCTGTACATTACAAGGGATTTACCATGGCTCGTTGTACAGTTCGCAGGACTACCGGAAGGCTTGCTATGCATTACGAAGGACTTTCCTACGGTCAGTTAGACATTTTGTAGGATTTACATTTGGCGAGCAGAACATTATGTACAGGACTTGACTCTAGCCCGTTATATATTGTAGAAAGCTTACATTTGACTCGAAATTCATTCATAAGACTCACCTCTCACCCGCAATAATTGAGCAGGACGTACATTCCTTTTGAACGCAAACATTGTGTGGGACTTGCCTCTGGCCCATCATATGGATTGTCTCTACAGTTTTCAAGATTTTATTTGAACCCACTTTACATTGTATAAAGGACTTAACTACTTCCCACTATACACTGATCAGGACTTACCTTTGCACCGCTATACTTAGTAAGGGACTTACCTTCCGCCCGCCAGGCACGGATCAGCACTTACCTCTGGCCTGTTGTACATGGCATGGGACTTACCTTTGGCCCTCTATGCATTGTGCTGGACTTACCTTTGGCTCTCAGAGTCTGTGTTCTGACAATTCACTGAACATATACCTTTGACCCTCTGGAGTCATACATTGAGACCCTCTTACCTTTGCTGGCCGATCACTTCCATTACTGGCTCCTCTATGCATGGATGAAACCTATACAAATACATTACTGAGATTAAATTGTTGCAAATAGTTAATGGGTATAACCAATTCTTTGGATGCTGAACTCTTGATTTTGCAACTTGACTACTGAATAGATTGCTTGTAATACCGGATTGCAACTTGATTACTGAATACATTGCTTGTAATACCGGATTGCAACTTGACTACTGAATAGATTGCTTGTAATACCGGATTGCAACTTGATTACTGAATAGATTGCTTGTAATACCGGATTGCAACTTGATTACTGAATACATTGCTTGTAATACCGGATTGCAACTTGATTACTGAATAGATTGCTTGTAATACCGGA
>SDVV010038889.1:0-10685 GCA_016164225.1 Gammarus roeselii | reverse complement strand
GCCCCTCACCCTATCTCCTGCCGCAATCCATTACACAGCCCCTCACCCTATCTCCTGCCGCAATCCATTACACAGCCCCTCACCCTATCTCCTGCCGCAATCCATTACACAGCCCCTCACCCTATCTCCTGCCGCAATCCATTACACAGCCCCTCACCCTATCTCATGCCGCCATTCATTACACAACCCCTCACCCTATCTCCTGCCCCAATCCATTACACAGCCCCGCATCATATCTCTTGCCGCACTCCATTACACAGCCCCGCATCATATCTCTTGCCGCACTCCATTACACACCCCCGCATCCTGGGCAGCAATTTATTGTTTACCCCTTCTAGTCCGACGATGTCTTATGACCTGTTATTGCAGGTCCGATATCTTTCTGCCCTCAAGTGAAGTGCAATATTGAACAGCCCTAAAAAACTATTGAATATTTCAGATAAAGAATGATCGAAACACGACTTAGTGGGATCATACCAGGATAAAAAATTGTAGTTTATTTGGAGGGAAAATTTATTGAACTGTAACGTACTTGTCGGTGTCATTGGTAATTTAATTGTCTTCATACCAAAACAAACATCGTGTTTGTTTTAAAAACACGAAGTCGTGTTTGTTTTCAAAACACGATGGGTCGCTTCGGGTAATGGATTACAGGAGGGAAATGTGTTATCTCTGGTTCCGTGCATTGCCTATTGGTACTCCTTTTATATGCTGAAAAACACTAAATTAGACGTGGGTAACGATCTAATGTGTACTTTCATTAAACAATTACCTGCAAGCGCCTTGATCTCTCGTTTAGGCGCAATAAGGGTTAAGCCTGTGTGCGCCTTGATCTCTCGTTTAGGCGCAATAAGGGTTAAGCCTGTGCGCACCTTGATCTTTTGTCAATGCACAATAAGGGTTAAGCCTGTAAGCGCCTTGATCTCTTGTCAAGGCACAATAAGGGTTAAGCCTGTATGCGCCTTGATATTTCGTTATGACTCAAAATGGGTTAAGCCTGCAAGCGCCTTGATTTCTTGCTTAGGCACAATAAGGGTTGAGCCTGTAAGCGCCTTGATCTTTCGTTAAGGCACAATAAGGGTTAAGCCTGTAAGAGCCTTGATCTCTCGTTAAGGCACAATAAGGGTTAAGCCTGTAAGCGCCTTGATCTCTCGTTAAGGCAAAATAAGGGTTAAGCCCGTAAGCGCCTTGATCTCTCGTTATGGCACAATAAGGGTTAAGCCTGTAAGCGCCTTGATCTCTCGTTCAGGCACAATAAAGTTCAAGCCTGTAGGCGCCTTGATCTCTCGTTAAGGCACAGTAAGGGTTAAGTCTGTAAGCGCCTTGATCTCTCGTTAAGGCACAATAAGGGTTAAGCCTGTAAGCGCCTTGATCTCTCGTTAAGGCACAATAAGGGTTAAGCCTGTAAGCGCCTTGTTCTCTCGTTGAGGCAGAAAAAGGTTTGCGCCTGCAAGTACCTTGATCTCTCGTTGAGGCACAATAAGGGTTAAGCCTGTAAGCGCCTTGATCTCTCGTTGAGGCAGAAAAAGGGTTAAGCCTGCAAGTACCTTGATCTCACGCTTAGGCACAATAAGGGTTAAGCCTACGAGCGCCTTGATCTCTCGTCAAGGCACAATAAGGGTTAAGCCTGCAAGCGCCTTGATCTCTCGTTAAGGCACAATAAGGGTTAAGCCTGCAAGCGCCTTGATCTCTCGTCAAGGCACAATAAGGGTTAAGCCTGCAAGCGCCTTGATCTCTCGTCAAGGCACAATAAGGGTTAAGCCTGCAAGCGCCTTGATCTCTCGTCAAGGCACAATAAGGGTTAAGCCTGTAAGCGCTCTAATAGAAATTGTTAAGAATATGGCCTACCAATCCACGGTTTTTGCTCCTGACCTTGACAATCACGCACCCAACCCAGGCAGGAGCTCACAGCCAGCTACAGTCAGTATAACCAAACTCACAGACATCTCCCTGTTCAATTAACCACCACTGTCCCCTTCCCCCCGGTCGTCGCTGTCGTTCACGCTGCCCTGATAGCAGCCCCTCGATAGCCCCTGGGACCCTCGCTGCTACTTTAGACTGGCTGATATCTACAAATGCCCGTTTATGCTCTAAATCAAACCACCTACATTTATTGATTCAAAAACAGAATACTAATTTGGATCACTTAAGGTTATTCAAGTTTTGAGATGTTTGAACAGGCGCTTTTAACATTTCTTTAACAAACATTGAGTATCCGATGGTATTTCTTGTCAATTCTCTCTCAAAATAATCACCAGTGTCACAAACCGATGTTTTTGTGCGTAAAACAAGTAAGTGGTGTCATCAGAACCGCTCCCGCTGAAGAGGACGTGGTACGTATCATATAGGCTGTGAGATATTCCGTCTTTTTGTCTAGATGTCATTATTTTATTACCTAAATAAATTTAATAACAAATCGCTCAAATATCCTTAAATCTGAATGATTTAGAGAACTTCAGTTTGAGAACATTTTTAGTGGATTAGTCTCTCCCTCCACCATTCTCTTTACTGCAGTGCCTTTTTTTTTGGTCCTTTAGCAGCTGCCGTCATCATCAACCAAATTTGATCAGCAGCTCGGTAAAAATATTTATAGTCAGTAGATCATAGGTAATATCACTAAAACAAACCTGGGATATCTTCTGCTGCACAATTGTAGGGATGCTCCATTGTAATGATGCACTATATTGATGCACTATTGTATGGATTTGCATTATATTATGGATGCACAATTGTATTGGTTGTGCACTCTTGCCTGGATGCACTATTGTATTGGTTGTGCACTTTTGCCTGGATGCACTATTGTATTGGTTGTGCACTCTTGTCTGGATGCACCATTGTATTGGTTGTGCACTCTTGTCTGGATGCACTATTGTATTGGTTGTGCACTCTTGTCTGGATGCACCATTGTATTGGTTGCGCACTCTTGTCTGGATGCACTATTGTATTGGTTGTGCACTTTTGCCTGGATGCACTATTGTACTGGTTGTGCACTCTTGTCTGGATGCACTATTGTATTGGTTGTGCACTATTGTACGGATGAAGTATTGTATGGCTTGTCCACTATTGTATGGATGAACAATTGAATGGGTTCTTTACCACGCATAATTTTGCTGAACAAAATGATGTGTGTTAAAATATGTATAATGATGTATTATTGTTCAGCACAAATACAACAAAGCCCCTCGAAGAATTCCTAAATTCTCATAATTTATGGAATTTCATAACTTATAGACTCAATAACACTTTGTTTCACATTTTAGTGCCGGATTCCCTCGATTCATTATCCTCTCGTTTCCCCTGCCAAATTTGTGATCATTTCCTCCAGTGCTCAACAGTTCAATTTCTGCCCAGCTCTGAAACCAGGCTGGGACGATATTTATTTATTGGCAATTAATTAGTGGAAAATTCGCTAAAATATACGTTGAATAATGTCGGAAGCGCTATTTTTCCAGCGTTGTGCCTGAGCAGGATTAATTGATATCGCCGTCAAGGCCAATTTACTGTGAGGATCAAATAACATATTTCAATTTCAACAAATAGATATTCATTCAATGCAATTTCAATTCATCCGTTTGTTCTGCGACGCATTTGATCGAGGATTGAAATGGTTGGAGAACCCATCATCAATAAATAACAAAACTGCACTACGATGTTTGTTAAAGTAATGCAAGGTGCTGATCGTACAGCACAACTCTGATTGAATAGGTTACTATTTATCGACGAGCTTGATCAAATGACCTCCACATGCAGTATTCACATTAAACTGCTATTTAGCTGAAAGCATTTTGACGCCTAATGAAATCATGTGTAGCTATCATTGCTTCACAATTGAGCATATGATAGGTTGCCATGCTCCCAGTCTGCTCATTGAGGCACTAGCAAACACTGACAAGGCATTTTAATAAGAACAAAATGTAGATACAAACGAATTCTTCTATGTTCTATTATTGGAGCTAAATCAGTAAAGCCTTAACGGAACCCTATGGCTCGATGATATCCTGACCACGATCATTGCATAATCAACGATTGGGTGTTTGTGGATGATCATTCCACGAAACACTTCCGCTGATATTCACTGAAGCATTAATGTGCTGCCATGGCCAAACACATTGTTTCAGCGCTGATAAACGAGGGGCTGGTAATATTACAGAAGACTAGGATTGACAATATGGGAGTATAGAAGGCTCTGCTCCAACATTGACAGGCCCACACACCGTTCAACAGGAAGGGAGAAATACGGACGATTTTTTTCTTCAAATCTCAATTGATAAGCTGTGAAATTATTTCTCCAAATACATAAAATACCACCGGAATCGGTTGGAAACAGTATCAACTCCGCTGGCTCAGATGATTCGATTCGGGCTGGAGGGTGTGACAATCAGATTTATCAAGGTTTCAATATATTAATTGACGTGAAATTATTCTCTCTCTCCCTTATACTCAATAAATTAAAAGACAAAGTAGGGTTATGCGTCTGGCTCAGCGAGTTGGTTTTCACACCTTCATTTTAATTTCCTTCATGGCAGAAAAAGGTTGCAGTCCGGGTACATAATTTTTTTTTATGAATAATATGGATTCAGTGTTAGTCTGTTCTGGCTTGTGTTTTATAAACGATTCATTACAAATACGAGATGAATAGTTCGTAAGGCCCTGCCATCTCTGCTCTTTTGATTTCGCTTCTTTCGTCATTTCACGTTGTTCCGTGCTTCGCGGTGTGGCTCACCCCTCTGTATTTTCTTTGATCTTGTATCTGTCACTTGTGTGTAATACAACTTTCTGTATCTTGTTACGATTCTGTAGTTTTTACCTCATTATTAAATCTGGTCAACAAAAATTTTACCCCCTGCCCACGTTTTGTATTCTTCCCCCCCCCCCCCTATTTCATTGACTTGACCTGAATTTCCCCCACTCAATCGACCACTCGCGGCGCTCCCCAAGGATTGAGGTGACGGGCTTGTCTCAACTGAAGTGGGACTTGTTGGACTCGAACTCGACTCTGTTTGTCTGTGACCGGCCTGCTTCCTTGAGAAATGAATGAGCTTGTTGTCGACACGCTGTACTCAGGAAATGAGAACTTTTCAGTGGGTGGAGATTAGTGGATGTTGTAGTACCTTTACAAACATTTGGAATATTCTAAGCTTTAGGTTACTTAATATGGAAATAGAATCGCCAACTTTAGAACTGCACGAAATATTGGATTACGTGTGTGTAAAAAGACGAGCAAGACGTTTCCAAAACGGATGACAGTCGATGTCATTTGAGAAGAAGCATGTGAAAACTTTCCTGTCAATGGGCAGTGGGTATGCGCTCACCTATCTCTTCCAACTATTTGCCAACTATTCCATCTCTTTAAGAGGGCATCACCTTCATGGCAATCGTTCTTTTTCATTTCTTGTAACTCCAATAAACTGTGCAAATAATTCAAAATATAATAATGTCATAATGTCTCGGGTCTGTATTGTCTGACAAAGAGACATCTCAAAGTGGACTGCACTTGCTTTGACATTTATTGCATTAGATGCACAGCTGCCATGGGAAAGAAGTATACCTTGCTATTCCATTATCATCAGAAAGAGATACTGCACTAACCTTTGTGTCTACGGATTGCAAAAGAACCTCGTTTATAAATGCACAAGCCTGATCCAAGCATGCGCAACGTAGCAAACGGGTCTCAAAAAGCAACATGAATGCAGGAAAGTTAAACCCTGACAATGGTAATGTTTTAAAGTCCATTCCTTACGCTCGAATTGAGCAATTTAGAGCACATGAGACGTCGGCGTGCAGGGTCAGGCCAGTCTATGTAAGAGGCCTCGATTGATGCCGGTAGCATCAGTGGCATCAATCATATTGATCCAACACGTAGCACATGATTGAATCAAGGCCAGTAGGTCTTGATTGATGCCGGTGGCAGTAGTGGCATAAGTGAGATTTGTTTATAATTAAAATTTTAACTGTTACATCAATAATTTAATTGAACAGACTCAATCCTTCAAAGACACCAGTAACTTCCCGGCCGTTTGTTTCGATCTCATTCAGTCGATTCTAGCAATCATTTCTCATTAAACGATCTCACAAATGAGATTGTTCGCAACCTGAGCTTGTGAAGAGCAGAATTAAAACAATCTTTGTATTTGGTAGCTTCATCTGTTCACAAACTTGTGGACAAGAGACATTACTCAGACTGTTCCAGACAAATGTGCGCGCAATGCTGTTTAAATTTACTGCATAGCGTTTGTACAGTCCTCATCAACTCGTCGGTGATAAGATTCTGATTTCAGTGTCATACGTATTTGTTATGTTAATGCTTACCTTAAGACATCAAAAGATGATGTCTTCAGAATTAGAATTACAATAAATCTGGCTATATCTGTTATGGAGGTAATATCTATGAGAGACGCATGCAGCATAGTGTTGAGACGCGTCTTTCTGGCCGGGTATCGCGGCCATACCTGCAGGAGACATGAATAGTGTGATTCGTATATCCAGAAACCCGCAATGAAAAACACAGTGGAGATATAGAAAGCACTCAAGTTTTAGTCTTCTCAGATCAGCCATCTCTTCCATCTGTCCATTCTCAACTGAAAAATAATAGTTTGAATCAAGTAACTCCATACATGTCATCTTCTCCCCAATTAATAAGTGAAATTTTCTTCCTCTGAATGATATCCTACAACTTTTTGGGTCAATCGGATATTTTTCAACGGAGTTCTTGCAATGAGAACTTTTCTTGCTGATTGACCGTCCATTTCTCAACGTCTTTGAAATCAGCAAAATTTTATCAACATAATGAAATCAAGCTCTGGAAATTATTTTAGTTGATTGTGACCATGGGACAGGATGAAAGACTGACAATCTTTGGCTGTAATATCATTGCTTGCAATCGAGACTGACAGAAGTACTGTGAGCTTTTTGGCATCAACCTGTGTAACATCCCATCACAATATTTGAGACCATAAAGATTCACTGAAGGCTAAAGGAGGAGGTTATTTATGTACCTTAGCGGTCGTTGCTCTAATTCCGTAGCAATTCTTCCATTAAATGGTTCAATTTATTCGAATTTGGGACAGAAAATAAATATAGATAACATCTCCGGAAAACTCTAGTTATTGACGAGTTGTTCTTCGCTCTGTAGAATCTATTGTTGTCACCTAAAACTGGTGGCCAGCTTCCGATGGTCCTCATGGATCGGATCATTTACTGCACGGAATCTGGATATTTTCATAATCATTTTAGTATTCAATCAAATTATTATTATTCAACGCAGTTTAGCCGGCCTGTGCCAAGAAATTAGAATTTTGTTCAAAGTACAACGTAGCGGTCATCAAGGTACCTGCAACATCTTCAATGACCTTGACCCTACTAGGCACGCAACGAATCGTCTCGACAAAGTCCCGCGTTGCTGCTTTTGTAGTTTTTTTTCAACTATGAATTTTCATTGACCATTTGTTGATTAAATGTTATGACTAGGTAACTAACCTTCAGTCGTCATATGTAGCATGAATCTCTCCTGCCTGTAGTATAGTCATTCGATAAAATCTTGCGACGTTGTGCTGGAAGTTGTGCTGGATCGTTTACCCCGCGGCGCATCAGGCGGAGTGCGCTCTCATCCACACAACCTCCACATACGAGTCAGTTCCACACTAAATTCACGTCTAGTCAAGACCGTGTCGTCTGAATGGGCGCTGACGCCAAGGAGATTGTATCAAGGAGGTTCAATGCAACCTCCTTGGGTTGTATAGGTGGAGGCGGCACAGCCAGTTGTAGCAACGCTAGTGAGTGAAGCCCATGGAGGTTGGAAAGATGGAGGCGGCACAGCCTCTCCAGACTGACGCAAAGCTGGGCTGGCTGAGAGCCAGTTGGAGGGGCAACCTAGCGCGCACCAATGCATTGAAATGAACGGTGAGGGGAAACTAATACTACGGTAATGACTTTTTGCTGTGCCTTCGGCTGCTCTGAGCTACGAACTTATAGCATTGTAGTCTCGTTTATTAGGTAAGTACTTAATAGACTTGAAAAAAAGTTTATATTGTGTATCTGTATCGTTTAAATCATTCATTTAGAGAGAGAACAGTGTTTAGACTGGGTGCATCGACGAAGTAACCACATGTTCCCCGTCAAATTGCAAAACTCGTAGAAGAGGCATCGCACATGAAAAATTCACATCATACTAAATATTACTTCCAATTGACCACTAAATGGCGATTTTTTTAAATTTCATAACAAAAACTATTACCTTATCGCTTAGAAATCGATATCTAGTAGTCAGCCCAATGATGCTTGTGCGGTTTCAGTTTTACCACTAGAGGAAGTAAGTTTATTATACGATTAATAGAACACGTTTGTCTGAATTGCCTGAATTAGTATATGATGAAGTGGATAATTATCCTCGTGGTCCTGATTTTTTTTACATAAAAGCTTGTACATTGTCCTCCTCGTCTTAGTGTATTTTTCAAAGCACAATTTTCGCAAAACCTTGCGCAGTATACTGTCGCTGCATGGACCTCGAATAAAAACTGATATAAAAATTGCACGGAAGCCCATCTTCGTTGCGTGTATCACGCCGGATGCACACAACTTGCATTCGGCGTATGTGATTGCACACAAAAATCACATACGACCGAATGCCTTAATTTAAGTTTTAATCCTCTGGAAATCATGTGTGTCTTCTGGTAAAATGCATTGTTTTTAAATGCCCTGAAGTAACGTACTTCTATGCTGCAAAAAACTATACTTCGAATGTACAGAAATAAAAGAACACAAAGAGCCGGCAATTTCTAACAAGTGAATTCTTTTAAATAGCTTCAATGTATCAAAGTATAGTTACAAATAGATGGAACCAAGTTTCTTTGAAAGGTCTGTGTTTCATCCAATCCTGACATGTTTCTGCTATCAGGAGTGAGAGCGCGATGAATGCATTCTTCCCTATCTATCCTTCAGCATTTCAGTCCTCCGCATGACGGCTGCCATGTGGCTGTGGCCGGTGGCTTGGCTTCAGTAAGGAGGTTGTTTAGGTGGATGCGGCAAAGCCATGTGGCTGTGGCCGGTGGCGAGTGAAGCCAAGCCACCGGCCACAGCCACATTGCGGCCGCCTTGCGGAGGACCGTAATACTGAAGGATAGATAGGGAATAATGCATTCTTCGCACTCTAACTCTTGATAGCAGAAGCCTGTACTGGTGTGAGACACGTCAGGATTGGATGAAATACAGACTTTTGCCAAGGAACTTGCTTTAATCTATTTATAATGACTCATTATTACATAAAAGTCTATTTATAAAAGAATTCACTTGCTAGAAATTGCCGGCTCTTGGTGTTCTTTAGTTGCTGTACATTCAAAGTGTTATTCGCGGCATAGAAGTATGTTACTTGAAGTCATTTAAAACAATGCATTTTTTCAGAAGGCACACATGATATTCCGAAGGATTACAACTTGAATCTAGGCATTAGGATTACAGGGGCAAGTTGTGTGCATCCGGCTCGATGCACTCAAAAACGATGGGCTTCCGTGCAATTTTGATATTGGTTTTTGTTCGAAGTCTATGCTGCTACAGTATACTGTGCAATGTCTTACGAGAATTGTGCAATGAAAAATACGTTAAGACGACGAGGACAATACACAAGTTTTTATGTCACAAAAATCAGAACCACGAGGATAATTATCCCCTTCATTACGTACTAATCCCTTCAATTAAGACAAACGTGTGCTACTGAACGTATACGGAACTTATTTTCTCTAGTGTTAGAGTGCTAGTGTTAGAGCGCTAGTGTTAGAGTGCTAGTGTTAGTGTTAACGCTGAAACCGCGCATGAATCGCTATGATAACTTCTAGATCTCGCTTTCTAAGCGATATGGTTATAGTTATTTATGAAATGAAAAAGTCGCTATTTATTGGTCAATTTGAAGTATTATTCAGTACAATGTGAATGTTTCATGCGAGAGGCCTATTCAACGAGTTTTACAATTTGACAGGAAAAGTGTGGTTACTTTATCAGTGCACCCAGTTTGAGCATTGTTCTCTACAAATTGATGATTTAAAAGATACCGAAACCCAATATGAACTATTTTTTTAAGTTTAGTATCTTCGATCGAAATGAAGCTCAAATCAAATCAATTAAGTCTGTTATGTACAACCTTGATATATGTCTTCTCTCTCCGTTCATTTCAATGCATTAGTGCGCGCTAGGTTGCCCCTCCTACTGGCTTTCAGCCAGCCCAGCCATGCGTCAGTCTGGAGCGGCTGTGCCGTCTAAATCTTTCCAACATCCTTGGCTGACGCTCATGTGAAAGTATGCAATTATGCTATTTGTAGACAAAGTACAAGCAATTTCTGACATTTTATTGAACGATCATATTGATGATTATTGGGTTGAAGAATAGCTTAGAGGGGAGCAACTTATAATAGCACATTGAAGAGATATGAGCGAGTATTAGTTTTGAGTAGGATTTTAAACACCACGCGTACCTTACAGGGTTATTCAATGATGAGTTTCTGAGGCGGCAAAGCCTTTGTAATGAGATAAAATTTAGTTATACTGTAGAGAATAAAATTAAGCGTTTGAATTTTCAATGAGTAAAGAAGACAGGGTAGAATATATATAATCCAACGTTAACAGAAACGGGTCATCAGACAATTTAATTCCAATTAAAAATATTGACAGGAATATACTATATAAATAAATTTATACAT
>SDVV010038888.1:0-10685 GCA_016164225.1 Gammarus roeselii | reverse complement strand
ATGTTGATATGTCATTGCAAGCTATGTTGATATGTCATTGCAAGCTATGTTGATATGTCATTGCAAGCTATGTTGATATGTCATTGCAAGCTATGTTGATATGTCATTGCAAGCTATGTTGATATGTCATTGCAAGCTATGTTGATATGTCATTGCAAGCTATGTTGGTAACGTTCGTCAATCTACTCCACAATGAGTTATTGTAGTTGCGATAACAATACGTTTGTAAAAGCTGCAGCTTAACATCCGTTTTGCAGAAGCGTAATTTCCTTATAAGAAGTTGGCGAATCGCATTTAATCGACAATAAAACTGGAGAAGAAGGGCAATGACTGGGAAATAAAAATGTAAGCACGTGAGAAGTTCGATGCTGAAACTGAAGAATAATGGCGATAAGAAATAAAATTGTAGGGACGTGGGAAGCTCGATGCTGAAACTAGAGAAGATAAACAGCAAGGATGTATAAGTGGGGGTGTGGACATTAGCGCTGGACACTTCAATAGGTAAGCTTTACTGCTCGAGTTATTGAGAATAATTGTTAGAGCCGGGACAAATAAATGTTAAAAATGACAGTGATATGGATTCGTTCCTCAACTGACACACGTCTCAAAAAGACATCTGACTCAAGTGTCAGTGGCACATCTGACACATGTCTCAATGAGTCATCTGACACACGTCTCAATGAGTCATCTGACACACGTCTCAAAGAGACATCTGACTCAAGTCTCAGTGGCACATCTGACTCAAGTCTCAGTGGCACATCTGACACACGTCTCAATGAGTCATCTGACACACGTCTCAATGAGTCATCTGACACACGTCTCAAAGAGACATCTGACTCAAGTCTCAGTAGCACATCTGACTCAAGTCTCAGTGGCACATCTGACACACGTCTCAATGAGTGATCTGACACACGTCTCAATGAGTCATCTGACACACGTCTCAATGAGTCATCTGACACACGTCTCAATGAGATATCTGACACAAGTCCCAGTTGTACATCTCTCGAGAATGCCACGAGGAGGTGGGATCTGGAGCGAGCGACTCCACTGGAAGTAATTTTTACCGTAATCGGCAACTTATCGCAAGTAAACGTGTTTCCCATCAGCTGCGCAGTTTTTTTTGGGCGTTTTAAAACAATAAAAAAGCGGTATTTCAATGTGCAAAAAATGTAGTCCCTTTTGTCAGTACTTTTTTTGTGTACGTATAAAGTTTCCGGTATTCCTTCACTGTGAAACATTGTCTGAAAATGACAACGGATTTGATGCTTTTCCGGTCTATTTTCTGGTATAGGGTTAATGCACCTTTACCGAGGAAATTAACGTTAAATTCCGACGCCATCCGTTTTATATTTTTTAAAAGCGTTCTATATTTTACTTGACTCCTGTGAGTTTTCGTCTGAATAACGTTATTTTACGGAAACTGGTTTCCCGATCTGTCATAGCCGACGTCATTGCAGATTAAATAAGGGACGAATACTTTCGAATTGACGTACGTTTTCAGGTCATTTTTAGTACATTAATCCACATTTCAATGTATTTCAACCGACCAGGATATTACGGAAAATAACATCAGAGCACTTACTCTACTCTAAAGAATAACATTAGAGCACTTACTCTACTCTAAAGAATAACATTAGAGCACTTACTCTACTCTAAAGAAAAACATTTTTTTTTTAAGGATTTAAAATTTATTTAGGTATAATGACATGTTGACAGAATAACAGAAATATCAGAATACACAGATGATACGTACCAAGTCTTCGTCAGCGTGAGCTGTTCTGAAGACGCACTTACTCAGAGCACTTACTCTACTCTGAACCCTTACTCTACTCTGAAGAATAACATCAGAGCACTTACTCTACTCTAAAGAATAACATCAGAGCACTTACTCTACTCTAAAGAATTACATCAGAGCCCTTACTCTACTCTGAAAAATAACATCAGAGCACTTACTCTACTCTAAAGAATTTTTGTTTCAAAGAAAACGATGGGCTTCCATCACTAAAGTGTAAAGGTTGCCCGAACACAGTTCGAAACTTTTCCAGTCCTGTGTTGGAATAATTTGACATTGTCTTTAAGTTTTTGTGTATGAATTATTCGCCATTTGCCCTACGTTTTTGTGTAGGAATAATTTGCCTTGTCCCTATTTTTTGTGTGGGATAAAATCCACACTGTCCGTACGTTTATTTTGTGAAGAAATATAGTCACCCACCGACCGAAGGGTCGGGATACCATCTCCGTTGTCACTAAGTTGTTTGTGTAGTAATAATTCGTCGTTGTCACTACGGTTTTGTAGAGGAATAACTTTCGTTGTCCCCGTAAGGAAATCGTCCTTACTTTTTTGTATTGAAAAACTTGAACCGTTTCGAAAAAAATGGAATGATGCAATACTATTAAACCGGCTTTGAAACCAATTCAGTCAACTAACTAGCTAGATAACGAACGTGGGATCCCCACACAACATTTCTCGAAAGCCTATATTAGTTTTTAATTCTTGGCCGATTGATTACCATTGAATCCGTTATCATTTAACACATATTCTAGATTGATGAACACTGTATTCCCTTGTTATAAGTTTCAATGGAATAGATGCAGGAAAGACTCTGTCCGACTCAACCGTGAGTTATACATGTATACTCTGCAATGGTTTTGTATACATGCACTATTTTTTAAAAACATGCTGCGCGCGCTGGACATTCATGCTTTAAACGGGGTTGAAACTTAATCGGTCCCGTCCAACGGTCTCTCCGCCATCGACCTCCTCTCCCCCACCCTCATCCCACCAACCCCCACCTGGTCCAGTGATATATTGAAGGATTGTTTCATTGAACGGCTCATACAACTCCTCGCAACAGAGTCGAGTCAGCCCTAATGAACACAGGCACTATGGGCTGAATTCCTCTGCCTGGTACCACTTACATTCATTTGTTTCATGCCCTTGTGTATTTATGTTTGTACCAGTCATATTGCAAGTTGCGTAGACTCAGTATGACTATAGCTATTTATGATAGCGATATATTATCATATCCATGCTAGCAAGGTAGTATATCTATTTGTACAGTTCTCAGGTATATGCCTCGGTAGGATGCCCATCTGTATGGCATGTGGAGGTCGAGCGCTAACTTGACAACATCCTGGATATACCCGGTGATATATACCCGGTGATATACCCGGTGATATACCCGGTGATCCCTCAAAGTGCAGCACTAATTAAACCCTCAGGAATTAGCTGCGGTAACCAAGAAAGACCCTACCGCCAGATGGCATGTCACAACAAGTTAATTAGTCCACAAGTTAATTAGTCAACAAGTTAATCAGTCATTCAATTTGACGTCGGTCAGACAATGATGCCCCCAAAAGCCAACGTTGGACTAAGCGTACATTTGTGTGTACAAGAATGTGTTAGTAACGATGCACGCAGCTGCAGAGAGAGGATACAGATCTTGGAAGCCTGAACATATTGAATAGACCCTAAGCCAACGAGAGAAGGGTATTTTTCGCTCCCGATCCCTATTCCTGTGAACCCTTATCTTTGTGTACTCACTGTAAATCAAACGGCATAATTATTTTTTATGCTATTGGTGTTTCATTAAAAGTCCTCTGCCAATATCATTTGATATAAAATAAATATGGCGTATAAGCTGTTGAGGAGTTGAACCGTTCCAGTAGAATCTTGGGGTGGATGGATGATTTTTCATTTTATTGATCATTAATACTTTATTTTAGTATTTTTGTATTTCCTATTTCGTGGGCTCTACTATTCATCTACGCCTTTTTTTTCATGATAAATTTTGCATTGGGTTTAATATATCGAGGCGGCTTGTGACCATTTGACCCGGAACCCGTGAGTTTCGGGAACCCGGGGTACTTGGAAGACCAGGAGGATTTGGGGGGACCCTCTTGGACCCTTCTGAGGCCTTTTGGGACACTTTGAGACCCTTTGGGAGCCCTTGAGAAATTTTGGGACCCTCTTGAGGCCCCTATGAACTCTGGGTCCCTTGCATCTCCTTCCCCACGCTGTAAAACCTATACACTAAAAAATGTAAGTAGGTGAAATGCTTGAGTAGAACAATTAGCTATTACAGTCCAAGGATTACTTGCACAGAGGGGGAGAGCCGCGTTGAGGCTGGTCGAGGTGCGTCGAGATCAGTCGAAACATGTTGAGGCGAGTCGAGTTGGGTACGACGAGTCGAAACCGGTCGATATGGTTCGAGACTCGCCGAGATGAGCTGAGACGAGGGAACTCGAGGGCCCCGGGGAGCTCGGGGGACTTGAGTTACCCTCCGGGACTCATCGGGCTCGTTTGGGACCCGAGGGACCTCTGTTCCCCCATTCCGCTCCTACCATGAAATGCTTGAGTAGAAAAATCAGTTATTACAGTGCGCAGGATTACCGGCGCAGAGAGGGAGGCCGCGTCAAGGCTGGTCGAGATGCGTCGAAATCAGTCGAAACATGTCGAGACAAGTCGAGTTGGGTGCGACGAGTCGAGACTGGCCGAAATGAGTCGAAACAAGCTGAGACGAGGGAACTCGAGGGACTCGGGGAGCTTGGGGAACCCGGGGGACTTGGGTTACCCTTGGGCTCTTTTGGGACCCGAGGGACCTCTGCCCCCCTCACCCTAACCCCCTAAACAATAAGTGTGATGTCAATAACCTGAGCAGTTTTTCAGCCTATGATGAACCAGCCCTTTCTTACCTCTTCACGATTCATAATTTTGTCATCTAAAATAATGCTTATGTATTTGTGCGAGAGTTCTTGCTTGTGATTTTGTGAATACGTGTTTTTCAGTCCGTGCTCGTTCGCGCCTGCGCGGACCATATGTAATTTCTGTTGTTGACCTTTACCGCGTACCTATGAACCTTGTGATGCGTTGCGGTTGGAGTTGATCTGATCCGTGATTTCGACGACTCTATCTGTGCGCACTTGCGTGCGCACACATTATTCTTGAGGTTCTGAGGGGTTGGAGACGGGGATTCGTTTTGTCTGAGTTTCTATCTTACCTGAATAAAGGAATTTTACTGTAACTGAACTAAACCGCGTAGCTGTAAACATTGTGTTGCGTTGCTGTCGGAGCTTACTTTGTCCGTGTAGCCGTAAACTTTGTACCAGTCTCGACGATGCTACCTGTACGCACTGGCGTGTATACATATTACTATTTCTCTGTTTTTTTTGGCCAGTGACTCTCTGTCTCGCATAGACCCACTCATACCATCGCATTCATTGCTACCCAATACATTAGACGCTATACTGCTGAATTAGCAATTCTCACTATAACTAGTTGTCATATAAATGATCCCCTTGTCAAATCGCAACACCTTATGTCAACAGGATCCAGTGCATATTTACTGTGTACATTAAAACTTACCCTTATAGCTCTCTCTTCATGACATGTTTTGGCAATAGTCGTGTTCGTGTGTAAAATAGCTCCCTACCGCTCGCACACAACTTCAACTACTTAGTTATAAGTTATAAGCTTGTAATTTTACCTATTTCAGATTTACTATGTATAAATTTATTGTTCCAAACGAAGAACATACCATCTGTGTATGAATAAACTTTTTTATTTTATTTTTATTATTTTATCTTGAAGTTCTAAATGATTAAAAGCGGAGTCCGTTTCGTCAAAACGTTTTTCTTGTGAACGCCTGCGTGCGTCTGACACGACTGAAATTTTCAAAATGTTCTAACTTTGACAACGTTGTTTCTCTCGCACGCCGAGTCGTGCGAGCCTACTGGAGTCCATGATCGTCGAGCCCTACGGGGTAGCCTGTTATGACTCACGTTGAGGCTCCGGGGGAAATGAGACTCAAATCAAATCAAATCCAATAGAATCATAGCCAACATAATGTGTATGAAGCCGTTCCCACAGGAAACGTATCGCTACGATGACAAAATTATTGTCACACTGACTAATTTTGCCGCAGTAACATATTTGTTCGCAGAAACGATACGGTTTCTGCGAAACGATACGATTTTTGATTATTGGATACCTAAAACTAATGTTCTGATTCGTAACGTAAGGTAATTATCTTTTGTAACACACTAAGCCATTAGATTATTGTTCTTCAACTCTAACACTGCCAGTTTCATCCAGGAACGCACGCAGATAGCAGGACGACTGTTTTGCTAATAGAGGGGACTAATTAATTGTTTTGCTGTAACACGCGACGGACGCTAATAAACGAATAATTGGGTAAATAATTTGCTTAGGCCCTCCCCGTAAAATAAAACCGACTCCGGACTGGTGGTCTCACTCGTTGGATTCAAAATTGAACACCCAATATATAAGTCGAGAAATGGTTCGATTATTCCTCGATGAATTATTTGAATTTGACAATTGACCAAACCATAGTCACTAGTTGAATTATGATAATTTTTTGTTTGTGCGTTGGAAGAAATTCAGGGTCCGTTTTTCTTGAGTTTCTAGTGTATTTGTCTGTTCCCACTGGCTAAATCGATATCTATTCACGAGTTGCCTTTGTTCGTTTGCTTTAATTCGTTCGAATTTTCGTTATCGAATAAAATAATTGGCTTATACTGCTATTTAATATTGTTGGAAGCCGATTGATATTTGATGATATGATACTCCGATTCTCTGAATTGCAATCATTTATTCTGTTTGTGTTTACACGACGTGCGTAAGTTGATGCACTAGGCTAGTAATTTTTTGTAAATATTGAATTTTCCGTCTTAGATGAATGAATGTTCTTGCTCTCTAATCATAATTAAATAGGTATAAGTAAGTGATGTGAAAAATTCAAGTATCTAACTTCCTTTACCGAGCATTCTGTCCGAAAACCGCTCCCATGAATCGGTCGAGTAATGGGTAACTCTATCTAGATAGTGTATCTAACCTACCTCTGAGTCAAGCCCTCAATGAAGCCAATTTTCAGTCTTCTCTCATTTCGGTCCTGGAAGAAAGTTCAAAGGCATGCTAGGATATAAATATACCGCGAAGGAATGACAGACAGGCGCGGCGTTTTAATTCCTGACCACGTAAAAATTCGCGTGCGGCTGACATTCTTTGTTGCCATTGCTGACAGTTCTGCTGATTCACGGGCTAACGGCAATCCACAATTATAAAGTTTACAAGCCTGGCACATCATTGATGAGGAGGTGGGAAGGGGCAGATTGAATCTTGATGGGGTGGGGTGGGGAGATGGAATCATGAAAGAGTGGGGAATGATGCTGGCTGGGGTGGGTTGGGGTAATATGTCATAACTGGGAGGGAGATAAATGAATGATTCTTGAAGAGGTAGGGTAGACCCTATGGGAATGATTCTTGATGAGGTAGGGTTGACCCTATGTGAATGATTCTTGATGAGGTGAGGTAGACCCTATGGGAATGATTCTTGATGAGGTAGGGTAGACCCTATGGGAATGATTCTTGATGAGGTAGGGTAGACCCTATGGGAATGATTCTTCATGAGGTAGGGTAGACCCTATGGAAAGGATTATTGATGATGTAGGGTAGACCCTATGGGAATGATTCTTGATGAGGTAGCGTAAACCCTATGGGAATGATTCTTGATGAGGTGAGGTAGACCCTATGGGAATGATTCTTGATGAGATAGGGTACACCCTATAGGAATTATTCTTGATGAGATAGGGTAGACCCTATGGGAATGATTCTTGATGAGGTAGGGTAAACCATATGGGAATGATTCTTGATGAGGTGAGGTAGACCCTAAGGGAATCGTTCTTGATGAGGTAGGGTAGACCCTATGGAAATATTTCTTGATGAGGTAGAGTAAACCCTATGGCAATGATTCTTGATGAGGTAGGGTAAACCCTGCGACATTGATTCTTGATGAGGTAGGGTAAACCCTATGGAAATGATTCTTGATGTGTGTGTGTGTTCAGTCGACTCAGCCACAAAATCCAGAATATTCTCAACTAATCCTCGCATACTCAATAACTTGCCCCCTCAGGTCCATTGATTGATGAAATTGTTTTGTTCTCTTCATAGCTTCTTACGCGTGGTAATGTACCTCATTTGTCTCTTCATTACCATGTTTATTTTTATAGGTTTTGTCTGTAGCTCCTGATGAGGACCTCTGATAGAGATTGAAAATTTGCGCTTTTAGTATACATTTCAAACTTTATTGCGGCTTTTAATTTATCCTTTGAGTTCCTGCGTAGATACCACAGTTGAAATATCTGTATAATTTATTTCTGATAAAGTCACCGTTTTCGCGTACGAAGGAGTTCGAACCTACCAGAATGGACGATCTTCGTGACCTGCGGCTTTCAATGACACGCGTTGAGGCTCCTCATGTCCTTGGTACCTTTTGCGGCAGCTGCTCGCTCTTAAATGCAGAATAGTTTCGAGAGGCTGATGTAGTAGAAGTGCTTGTATAGTAAATGTTGGATGGTCTGGACTATATATTATGTTCTCGATTATAGATATGGAAAAAATTAGAGATGGGAAAAAATTGATTAAATTTATTTTCATACATGCTCTCAGTGTACTCTAACCACATCAAAAAACATATATATTCAAATGCAATTTTTTAATGCGGCTCGAATCTCTCATAAAACTTTGCTACCATTTTCAAACCTAATTTTTGTTGGCTTAACAATCAAAATGTTTGTGCCTCTTCAGTGAAATAAAATACGTTCGTGGGAAATCTTCAAAGCAGAAACAAGCTGGACTTCAACTTCCATTTCAACTTCCCAGAATTTTTTTATTACGGTGTTTGTATTTCAACTCCGCTGATAACGACTTTTTATACTCATGTTTTTGTTAGGTTCAAAAGGTGTGCGAAAAATGATCGTTTTTTTTGTGATACCCTGGAATGAAAATGTGTTTATGTGTAGTAAACTCGAGCAAATAAATGAGTAGTATATAATCCAGAGATCGTTCAATTTGATGGTTATTAGCGTGCCGCTTATAACTGCTCAATGAGGACGGCAATGACCTATAGCGATTCAATACATCAACTCCAATTCTGATGCGCTTGCAGGGCCTTTTTGAAGAATGTAATTTAAATTTTACCTTCAAACATGAACTGTTGTTCAGTTCTCTACCGGCCTCAGTTGCAGTTGTTTCTTAATATTGATACAGCTCTGATATGATCATTTTCCACTACGCATTCGAACAAAATATTAATTAAATTAACTTATTGGCTAAACTCGACACGGAAATCCCCGTCCAGTTAAAAAGAAATATTCATTCCCGCCACTGTACGTCAACCACGGCACGTGTCACAGACAGTATTTATTAATTAATTTAAATTATTTATTTTATTAATTACGAAGGGTATACATCGAACCTTGAATAATTTGACAAGAGGCCATTTTCCAGGATTAAATAACCCCATTAGAGATGGATGGACATGTTTGGGACAAACGGCAGTAACTGTGATTTTTTTTAATGATGTTCATACCAGCGTGTATGATGTAGTTGACGCAGTCCTTCTTTAAGCTGCCCAGATTTAAATCGTGAACAATTTTTAATTGGATATGACGATAGGAGCAGTTCAATCAGCCTATCTCTTCTGATCTATGGAGTGGTAGATACTGGGTGTTGCATTCCCCAATAAGCCGTCTATCCCTTAACCACTCACTCCCTTCATCCTTTCCCAACTTCTTGTCCTCATTTATTGATCCATTCTTCCAATCTTCATTTATTAATGTACCTGTTTCCATCCTTCTATTCACCCCTCTATCCACCCTTCTATCTTCATCTCAATCTACCCCTCTATTCATCCATCAATCCAACCTTCAATCCAACCCTCAATCCACCTACCGATTCACCTCTCAATTCACCCCTCAATCCACCCCTCAATCCACCTCTCAATCAACTTCTCAGTCCACCCCTCAATTCATCCCTCTCTCTACCTCTAAATCAACCCTTCAATCCCCTCACCAATCCACCTCCCAATCCTTCCCGCAATTCACCTACTATTCCACCTACTATCCACCCGTCCGTGCACTCATTTGTACCCCCCTCTACCCACCTTCCTATCCACCCTCCATGTACACCTCTATTCACCCCTCTATCCTCCTCTATCCATCCTGCGAGGAGGCGGCCTTACTAATCAATATGCGGTAATTCCGAGATGTTCCCCCATTGCCTGCCGTGACGAGGAGGACAAGATCTGGGGATGCTCAGAGCAGTGCCATATGCATTGTCTTGTTAAGTTTTGATAGGTTGCGATAAGTAGCCTGGCTAAATTTTGTTTATGCTATATTTACCTATAGACAGATATAGCCTTTGATAAATGTAGCCTTTGTAAAATTTCACTTGAAAGCTGTGACGAGTTGCAGGCTGCGGGTTGTTGACTGTGACGAGTTGCCGGCTGCGGGTTGTTGACTGTGACGAGTTGCAGGCAGCGGGTTGTTGACTGTGACGAGTTGCCGGCTGCGGGTTAATGACTGACGAGTTGCAGGCTGCGGGTTGTTGACTGACGAGTTGCAGGCTGCGGGTTGTTAACTGACGAGTTGCAGGCTGCGGGTTGTTGACTGTGACGAGTTGCAGGCTGCGGGTTGTTGACTGTGACGAGTTGCCGGCTGCGGGTTGTTGACTGTAACGAGTTGCAGGCTGCGGGTTGTTGACTGTGACGAGTTGCAGGCTGCGGGTTGTTGACTGTGACGAGTTGCCGGCTGCGGGTTGTTGACTGACGAGTTGCAGGCTGCGGGTTGTTGACTGTGACGAGTTGCCGGCTGCGGGTTGTTGACTG
>SDVV010038887.1:0-10685 GCA_016164225.1 Gammarus roeselii | reverse complement strand
TTCTGAAACGATTAAGCTGTGGTTACTTTAGTTGAAAAAGGGTTGTTTTAACCCTGTTTTGGACTGAGTTGAGGAATAATTTTCGACAGATACTATACCGTGTTCGTGTAGAAGTATTCCTTTCCATTTACTGTATGTTTCAGTTCTGTAAACCAGTCACATGTCTTGGTAACATATTCACGTTAGTTGTTTGTTTGGTTATATGCTTGTTTTTTTCGTACACAATGGTTGTTATTGCATGTTTTGGGTATGGTAGAGAATTGACCTTCCTGCTTAATCATAACTCGAGCGTTTTAGTATATTTCATTCAGTTTTGTATATTCTCTGTACACGTTCCATCTTCGATTCAGGGTATGGGGTATTTTATACAATTATAGAAATATTAGGATATTTTACGTTAATATCTGTAATTTAGGACATTATTTCAGGTATAATTTAGTTTCATGTTGTATATTTTTAGTGGTTTTATATCTTCTCATATTCTGATACAATGTTTGATGAGGATATTATAGATATAGAAGATTTGATTTGTTACATACTTGGTTTTGTTGTTAGCTTGTTGTACGATTATTGTAGGATCATACTTCAATATTTAGGAGAAGTTAGAGGAGTTCCATAGGCAAAAGCTCGTAGCGTATATGCCTATTTGTATAAGTAGACCGATTTTATATGATGGATATCCTAGTGCATTACAATTTTTAATGTGAATTAGAGCAGAGTGGAGAAGTAGTTATTCTATTAGTGTTGTACACCAACAAGTGTGTAGCTTAACGATTTAGAAGACGATTTACGGGATGGATGGGTCCTAGTGTAGAGGCGGCTTGCCCTCTTTCGTGGTCATTTGTAGTTCGTCCAAGTTCAACGTGAATTTACAAGTCTTATGTGGATGTTGGTCTTAACTTCCATGGGTTTGTTAGAGAGGTCATCCGACAACCTGTTGGTTGTTGTAGTGATTTACTTAGGTCGTCAGTGAAGAGAAGCCTAGTTTTTCATAGCCACATTCTTTGAGACTCATGTCAGGCCCATTCATTACTACTGTACCTGTGTATTGATTTTTGGTTATGTCCAGGATGTGACTTTGCTCGACCTTGTTCAGAGATGATGGACTAAACAAATGCGTGGTATGTCTGAGGTATTGTACTATGACTGGGTGTTACCTCAAAATTTGTTATATATCAGTGGTAGATTTCTGAGAAGTGACCTAGTAAAGCATTGTAGATTTTGTTGTTATGGCACAGTGGGCTTGGATTTTGTCCTACGAGAGGCATAGCATCAGATAGGTCTAGAAATTTGTTATAAAATTTGAACGGTTACCGTAGTATTATTACTTCATTAGGCATGACCTTAGTGTTTGTTTTACAGATACAAATACAGACACTAGGCCACATTCCCCAGAAAGGGGGGTGGCCGACGGCAAAGCGCACCTCACACGCTCACACTCACACAACTTAGCGCTTTTGTGCTAAAGGGTCCGGCCGGTACCCCCGCAACATACACTCTGGGTCACGAGTGCAGTCCGAGGATCCGTCGTCAGCAGCAGGGCCCGACAGTTTTTCCTGGTTTACTCCCACCGCGTCATAATAGCCGGGCCCCCCTACACCCACGACCAACCCGACAACGGGATGCCAAGGGCGGGAAAACACATCAGACCAGCGTCAAAATCAACCATTCACATCCATTCTCCACTCACGCCTGTTCATTGCACGCTCTCTCGCCACCTCCACATTCATGTCTCTCCTTCCTAACGCCTGTCCCACACCTCCATCCATCCACACTTCGGTCTACCTCTACGTCTGCGACCACTCGCCTCCACATTCATCACCCTTTTCACCAATCTCCCTTCATCCATCCTCTTCATGTGCCCGAACCATCTCAGAACACGCAAATTTTCTCTGTCCTCCAACTTCTTCACCATACCTGTTCGGATTCGAACCACGTCGTTGTTGATCCGGTCTCTCAGCGTTACTCCAGCCATGCTCCTCAAACATTTCATCTCGAAAACATTTAACCTTCTTCTCTCCTCTGCTCTCACCCTCCAAGTCTCAGCTCCGTAGAGCACATTTGGGACAACAACACCCTCATACAGCCCTCTCTTTGATTCCATCTCCATCGTCCTAAAGCTCATTACACTCTTTAGTGCACCCAACAATTCACATCCCTCCTTCACTCACGCCTTCACTTCAGTTTCCACTAGTTCAGTTATCTCCACATGGGAGACCAGATATTTAAAACACTGAACTTCCTCCAATAGCAACATATTTAGGGTGACACATTAATTTTGCTCGCATCGACAATCCTCGAGCATCTCATTACTTTACTCTTACCCACGTTTACTCGATGTTTCTTCCTCACACACACTCTACCCAACTCAGACACTAGCCTACATTGCTTCTCCTCTGAATCCGCAACCAGGGCCGTATCATCAGCAAATATCAACTGGCTCAACTGCCAACTCCGCACATTCGCTTCCAACGGTTCCAAGTCACGACCCAGCACACTCGCGTTCACCTTTCTGACCACTCCATCTATATAGAGGTTGAACAGCCAGTGAGACATCACGCAGCCTTGTCTCAGTTCCACTTTCACTGTGAATCAATCACTCATCTCGCTTCCCACTCTGACACATGCTCGGCTGCCAGCATAGAAACTCTGCACCGTTTTCAACAGATGTCCGCCCACTCCATACAAACGTAACACCCTTCAAAGCGATTCCCTGGCAATCCTGTCTTATGCCTTCTCCAGCTCCATGAGGCCCAGAACACATCCTCTTCTTTGGCAAGGTACTCCTCACAGACCTGTCTCACTGCAAAAAAATTTTCGGTACACCCTCTACCACTCCTAAAGCCACACTGTTCCTCTCCAATTGCGCAGTCCGTACAGTCTCTAATTCTTCTGATCAGCACTCTCCCGTACAACTTACCAACCATTCATAACAGACTGATACCTCTCGAGTTGCAGCATTCATTTTTAACTTCTTTGCCCTTATATAGCGGAACAATGCAGGCACTGCGCCACTTAATCGGTACCACGCCTGCCACAAAACACAAGTTCAGTAACCTCACCAATCATTCGACAATCGTTTCTGCACCCTTCTTCAGGCACTCGGTAGCAACGCCATCCAAACCAGGAGCTTTCCCTGCTTTAATAACGTCCACCGCCTCCTGCACCTCTTCCCTGGTAATGTCCGCCCCAAGTCTTTCTCCCAAATATGGCATCCGAGCACCACCACCCACATCAATAATGTCAGCCTCTCTGTCATCCTCGACATTCAGCAACTCATCAAAATACTCGGCCTACCTCTTCCGTACAGCACCATTTTCCAACAACAACTGGCCATTTTCATCTTTCACCCTTTCCTCCTTTCCGGTCTCTCCCTTTCTCACCCTCTTCACCTCTTTCCAAAATATATTTTTGTTCTCCTCAAAATTCTGGCACAACCATCTGCCCCACCTGGCATCAGCGTTCCTTTTGGCTCTCCTGACCAACGGCTTCACCTCGTTTCTCCTCTCTTTGTAGCTTTCATAAGCCACCACCGACTTCACCTGCATCCACTCCTCAAACGCTCCTATTTTCTGTGCAACCGCCAGTTTGACATCCTCGTTCCACCACTCGCAACCTTTCCTCCTGCACCCGCCCAAACGGCGCGCACCACACACTTTCTTCGCACATCTCAGCAACGCATCACTTAACGCCTCCATTCTTCCTCCAGATTTCTCAGATCCTGTCCTCTCACGTTGTTATATTCTTCCCTCAGCGCCTGCTGGAACTCCACGGCTTTACTTCTCACATTCAGTCCACTCCCTTTCACTACCTCTATTCCTCCTCCCACTCGTTTGTTGCCCTTCCACTTCTGCTCCACTCTTAATCTACCTTCCATTAGCAGATGGTCAAACCCTCCTCCACCCTCCCCTCTCAACATCCGCACATCCAACGGCCTCCCCACCACTCTCCTCGATATCAGCACAAAATCCATCATTGCTCTCTCCACCACTGCACCATGTGCCATCCTTACCCATGTGTACTTGTGGATATCTCGCTTCTTGAAAAAACTGTTTCCGATCACAAACTCCTGCTCCATAGACCGACCTATCAGGTTTTCCCCACTGTCATTTGTACCGGGAACGCCTTACCCTCCTATCACATTCTCCACCACTACATTTCCAACTCTCGCATTAGGGTCACCCAGTACAACTACATTGAAAATACCTCCAAAACTCTCTATACACTCACTCAGGTCAGTCCAGAATTGCTCCCTCTCCTCTCCACTCCTCTCGCCGTCAGGTTCGTAAGCACTCACAAATACCCATCTTTCTGCGCCTAACTTAACTTTCACCCACATCAATCTTGAGGACACATCCTTCCACTCGGTAACGCTACTAGCCCACCGATCACTCAATATCAAAACCACGCCTTCTCGTGCCCAACGTTCTTCCACACGAGACTTTCTTCCATTTACCCCACCAAACTCACATTCTCCCTTACCTCTCAATTTCGTCTCACTCAGCGCTAACACATCAAACTTCCTCCTCACAAACATCTCACCAATCTTATTCCCCTTCACATCATTCGTTCTACAGCCACGCACATTCAGTGACCCGAACAATAGGGTTCGGAGAGGCGTGGGCCTCACCTCCCCCCGCTCGTCTTGCCATCTTTGAGAAAGGGTTTTACAGAGAACGGGATTCCTATCCCCTTCTCTCCGCCCCTTTTAGTCGCCTTTTACGACATGCAGGGGTTACGGTAGCACGAATCTACTCCCGGCTACGGGGCGCCCTTTTAGTCATCTTCTACGACGCGCGGTAAATACGGTAGTAAGATTCTAATGCCCCGGCTGCAAGACTATTGAGTCTTGATTTCAAGCTATTAAAGTAGCCCTTGTGATGAACATCGAAAGAATGTTCGTTTAAATGTCAGATATTTTTCGGTATGACTGTTATGTTGTTATGTTATTAGCATACGATCTAAGTCATGAACCAGATCACGTGAGATATTGGAGTATAATTTATCATCTGGGTGTGGTAGGATACACGTATGTGATAGTTCATAATTGTTGGTTAGAGTAGAGTAGAAAATTTTATTAAGATATTTTATAGTTGTTGTGGTATGTTTTGATTGGTTGTCATAGGAATATGTCTGTATTAGGCATAAATTCCTCTAATGTCATGGAAGGTTGGGTATAAAATGAGATTAATTGGATGTATTGATCAAAAATTTGGTAGGTTTTACCTCCCGACATTATTTTTGGGTCAGGTTCCATGTCGTCATGGAGAACTGACCGAACGGATTTGTGTTGGGTGTTAGTGTTAAAATTCTTCATTAAGCTAATGTACATCTCAATTATGTTATCCCATCGCATGTCTCTACTAGTTGCTTATTCCCGCATTACTTACTTATATAAATGTTGGTGATCCGTTTGCAGTTTATACACTTATATGTTATTGAATAGTTCAGGCTTTGTTATGAGATTGCGTTCCAATTCAGAATATCTGACTTATTCGAGATTTCACTAGATATACTGTAGCATTTTTCACTATAGGTTTGTGATGTTGGCTGTAAACCTAACCCATCCTAGCCCATTCTTACCAAATCTAACCATGTTTTTTTTCCCATATGCATACGTATGTCATTTGTTTGTTCATTGATTTAAGCTTTATTCATATCAAATGTATCCACTTGACTTTGCAGTTTTTACCAATCTTTACCAGTATATGTACCTACACACATTCTTAACACTTTGCTTGTCACAAGTCCAGTAATATCGACTAGTTTCAAGTAATGTTAGGTGATTGCTCGTTAGTAGACTGTAGAGTTCAAAACGTTCATATAAGCTTAGCGCATATGTCAGTGATTGTTATATGTGTTAATGCGTTAGCAAGTTTTATGTACGGTTTTACTGTTAGAATGAGATTTTTTGTTTCAATGTTGGATGTGCTGCTCCTATGATTTTCGTCTATTATAACGAATATTGAATAAATCCTCTCAAACATATTTACTACAGATCTCTGATATAAGGTCCGCAGTCAAGAAGATCTAGGATATAAATCATGTTTAAGGTACATAATTAGTGAAATATAAATCAATGCAGTACAACATAGATCAAATATCAATGAATGCAAAAATGATTGACATTCACTGCCTGATACATTGATACCTTACCTAACCTAATCCAACTATTAGTTATGAAGTTTCATTCAAGTTTGAAGTCTTTGAATTGTATTGATATGTATGAATCTTTCCACAAGGGTTGTATATTTAACATGTCATTAGCAGTTTGAATACACTTCTCAAATTTTGATCCAGCAAATATCCATTTGAAGATGATTAGATTCCAGAATTTTTATTGATATCTCCAATACATGTTTGGTTGAGACTCAGCATGAGGTTCCATATGAACAAATTCACTTCATTTGATGTGAGTTTTTTTATGTGGATGAGTTATAAGCAATGTTAGACTCATTGATCTGGATAATCTAACCCAACCTAACCAATACTATAATATTTTTCATTCACCTACGATTGTTATGTATGATATTTAGTCATTCTGTTATGCGATATACATTTCAAATTACTCCACATGATTATATTTTACGCAGTTTCTTTTTATATCACACACTATGTACACACATGAACACTTTTGTACGCATTTGCAGGGCGTTTGCGGCACAGTGTCGGCACAAACACATTTGCAGTAAGTTACAGTCTCGTTCACCATCTGAATCATTTTACTTTTGATCTGTGATTTCTAATGAAACTAATTCCAGTTCTCTTTGTTATAAGATATTTAATAAGGTTTAGTTTTCACGTCACGTTAAGTTAAAAGATCTTGTAAACCTACTCTAACATTACCGATAGTTACAGATTTTTTATTCATGTTTCATGCTTACATATGCTTTTCAGTCGCTGCTTTATGTTCTATACATATCAAATCTATCCTCTTGGCTCTACATTTTTGTTGTAGCTTCCAATGGTCAACCCAACTAAGAATTATGTGTCATCGTTCGATATTTTTTCGTGCATACGTGTGATATACAGACATTGATTTAGGATTTTACATATCAAATATCTCCATTTTGCTCTACATTTTGATCTATCCTTTGCGGTTTATAATACACTCTTTCAGCTTTGATTGAGTAAACACTCCCCATTTTAAACTTTGATTGTATGAATGTTACAGGTAATTCATATTGTTTTTGATTTGATAAAATTCTACATCACTTATACATATTATTAACACCCATCAAAACCTAACCTAGCCTCTAACCTTATGTATGGTATTCAGTCATTGATATACTGTATACATATCAAGCCTTCCAGACGACTCTAAATATCACTTTAACATACATGTTATTTATTTCGCTGTCACTCTCGACCAATAATAGTTAGCAGAGAGGCCCCATTTTCAAACTTGTATAGATTGAATGCTAAAGTAATTCAAATTGGTATCCAGTTTCATACAAACGGACACGTGGTCGCACACTATGTTTTTCTCATTTTACTTCAATGTCTCCTTGCGGCTCTACAATCTTTGACGACATGCATCTCTGATTAGCCTTTTCTTTCCTTTAATTTTCATATTCATGACGATGACTTCGTTTCAGATGGCACCACACATTACTGGCGGATTTATGTTCGTCCAATTTTATTTCTTTTTTTTTGCACAGATTACAGACTCCCGGTACATGGGGTACCGGGAGTCTGTAATCTGTGCAAACAAACGGTGGCTCAAGCTATACCCCCCATCCGCCCACAAAAATATCTGAGCAAGATCTGCTCGGACTCTGATTTATATCCTACAAATCTGTTACACATCGAGATCATTTCCCACCTCCCCCTATTAGATAGGTTTATGACAATGTTTAAATTTGTGATGGGTGACATTTTGAGCTTCGTTTCATACCTTTAAACATATTCTTCTACCGATTTCGACAATTCGATGTTACCTCCGACTGACACGATGTTTGCAATTCATTGCTTAACCTTTGAGTTTTATGATAATATAAACATATCATTGAGGATTTACATAGTTTTATTAGTGTTTATTGGCAATATTTACAGACCTTGCTGGCATCGTCAATGACATTCACCTCGTTTTTTGTTTTGAACCAGCATGGTTCGTACATCCAATCATACCCATCATCACTATATTACAATTTCCTCTCAAAATCCTTCATATACTCCAAATGAATATAGGGCTGTGTACGAATGTGTATGTGTATGTTCAAGGGAATGTACGTGTTACATGAGTTAAAAAATGTATAACACAAATTTGAAATTCAAAATTTAAAATAAAATCTAAATTTCGAGGGATAACACCTTACTCAAGTAGCCAAGTTGACTGACTTGGCTCTGGCACCCCTCGCATTTATTTTTGTGGAATTTTCGAATTTCAAATATGTGTTATTAATTTTTTCAACTCATGTAACACGTACATACGCTGAACATACACATGCACTTGCGTACACAGCCCTATACACATACAGACATTAACATTTGATGACCTAGGCGAGCAATGTTAGGTCTAATGATATGCAAAAAACAACATGTAATCAGTTTATAATAGCAAGCTGCATACCGAGAATGGACTCAGTTTTACGTTGAGATCAAGCGGAGACGCACGTTTCGTCATAGAATACACAAAAAAAAATATTCGTATCTCAAAAAATTGTTTCAAGTGTTGGAATAAGAAATCTTCAAAGATGATATGAGTCGGATCGAACATACACTATATTGACTAGTGTTGAAAATAATAGTGCTCTCAGAATGGGTAAAACAAGAAACAAAAGAGTGGGAGATATCATTCATATATGGATGAAAGAAAAAGGAAGTCGGCTTTGGGCAACTAATGTCGACGCGTTATAGTCTTATGTAACACAGTTTGTTTGAAATGAGAAAGCAAGTTTCGGAATTGATATGATCCAAGTGAAAAATCATCATCATGACTGTAGTAAAGCTGAGGTAGTGGGAAAAAAATGTACCTACGAACATAAGAAAATCTGATAGTATACAAAAATTTCTCAATGATGAAAATCAGATTGACTTTGAATTGGAGAAGCTTCAAATAAAATAAAAATAACAAGGTTCAAGAAACAGAAGCCATACATTTATGGACTCACTGGAACGGAACAGCTTTCGGCATTGGCATCATAGATATGATGGGGTATATGAATGATTTTGATAGGAAACTAGAATATAGCGATGATGAGTATGATTGGATGTACGGACCATGCTTTTTCAAATCAAATGACGAGGTATATGTCATCGATGATGTCAGCATGGTCTGTAAATATTGCCAATATAAACTAATAAAACTATGAAAATCCTCATTGAAATGTTTATACTATCCTACAACTCAATGGTTAAGCAATGAATTGCAAACATCGTGTCAGTCGGAGGTAAAATCGAATTGTCGAAATCGGAGGAAGAATATGTTTCAAGGTATGTAACGAAACTCAAAATGTCACGCATCACAAATTTAAACGTTGCTATAACCCTATCGTGAGTGATCCAGATTTGTTACAGAATGAGATACAAGTTCTGCGGAACGCAAGTGAATGAATATGATAGGGCCTAATTAGCGGTGGGTAGGGGGTTAGCTGGAGTCAGGTGGACGGATGTGGGCGGAGTCACTGATAAGGCAGGCGAGCGACGCGAAGGGGTGGAATGGGGGCGAACGGGCGGGGGGCTTTCGGCCCTTTTTTTCGAATATATATTGGGAAGGTTCAATGTGTCAACATTTTAATATAGATGAATTAATAAAATTTATCGCAATTATAAATCTTATTTCTTCTTAAGATGACTGTATTGGGATAAACTTGGTAATAACTGTTTGTTAATTATATAAATTTATTCGTAGCTGGTAGGCATTTTGTTATACCACATTTATGGAGGAGTGGGGTGCGATAGGAAACCTCCTAGGCATAACGTTGTATGCGTTTTAAACGATAAGGTGAGATTGTTCCTACCTGTTACTTGAATTGTTTACATTATTTCCGTGTCATGATTGCTATGTTTGAGTGTTTATATCATCAAATATTTATGTCTGGTTTATTTTGTTTTCTGCACATATATGGTTGTATTCATATCTAGTTGAGGCATAATTATTAACTCATTCGGTGGTTGGTTGGTGGGTTCTTAGCGGTTGGATGCTTGGTTAAAGCCTGTTTGTTGGATTTGGAGCAACGTTTTGTGTTTTCCATCTATATATCTCATATGTATACAATGTCTCTAAAATTGTATGGTTTGATAGTTTGATAGTTGGCGGGTTGATGTATATATTTCTTAGGATGCAGTGGCTTCGTTACGATATTCAATCTGCCCCATGACGCATTATCCAGTTTTGAACCAAATATATCGGTGTTACCATGCATCTTCATAATCCAAATGAATCTTTATGAAGCGTATTTAGACTCTTCGAGTAGTCATATCTCGATTTTTGTATTGCGAGTATCGGTTGGATGCCAAATAGCGAGAGTAGCTGAACGATATAGATTTATTGTTTGTTATTATATTGTGTTCTGTATACTTCGAAATGATCGGTTGATATATGTTGAATTTGTATTGCTTACGAAATTTTGAAAAGTTTTCTCATACAGTTATAGGGATTTTTAGAATATTTTAGGTTTGCATCTTCCATATAGCAAAATATTTCAGGCACATTGGTCGGTTATTATATCATTTTGGTATTT
>SDVV010038886.1:0-10685 GCA_016164225.1 Gammarus roeselii | reverse complement strand
CTGCCAGCATAGAAACTCTGCACCGCTTTCAACAGATGTCCGCCCACTCCATACAAACGCAACACCCTCCACAGCGCTTCCCTGTCAATCCTGTCGTATGCCTTCTCCAGATCCATGAAGGCCCAGAACACATCCTTTCCTTAGGCAAGGTACTTCTCACAGACCTGTCTCACTGCAAAAATCTGATCGGCACACTCTCTACCACTCCTAAAGCCACACTGTTCCTCTCCCATTGCGCAGTCCGTACAGTCTCTAATCCTTTTGATCAGCACTCTCCCGTACAACTTACCAACCACACATAACAGACTGATACCTCTCGAGTTGCAGCATTCATTTTTATCTCTTTTGCCCTTATAAAGCATAACAATGCAGGCACTGCGCCACTCAATCAGAACCACGCCTGCCACAAAACACAAGTTCAGTAACCTCATCAACCATTCGACAATCGTTACTCCACCCTTCTTCAGGCACTCGGTCGCAACGCCATCCAAACCAGTGGCTTTCCCTGCTCTCATCACGTCCACCGCCTCCTGCACCTCTTCCCTGGTAATGTCCGTCACAAGTCTTTCTCCCAAAACTGGCATCCGAGCACCACCACCCAGAGCAACAATGTCAGCCTCTCTGTCATCCTCGACATTCAACAACTCATCAAAATACTCGGCCCTCCTCTTCTGTACATCACCACTTTTCAACAACAACTGGCCATTTTCATCTTTCACTACTTCCTCCTTCCCGATCTCTCCCTTTCTGACCCTCTTCACCTCTTTCCAGAACTTCTTTTTGTTCTCAAAATTCTGGTACAACCGTCTGCCCCCCCGGGCATCAGCGTCATTTTTGGCTCTCCTCACCACCCGCTTCACCTCGCTTCTCCTCTCTTTGTAGCTTTCATAAGCCACCACCGACTTCACCTGCAACCACTCCTCAAACGCTCCTCTTTTCCGTGCCACCGCCAGTTTGACCTCCTCGTTCCACCGCTTGCAACTTTTCCTTCTGCACCCGCCCACACGGCGCGTACCACACACCTTCTTCGCACATCTCAGCAACGCATCCCTTAACGCCTCCCATTCTTCGTCCACATCTCTCAGGTCCTGTCCTCTCACGTTGTTATTTTCTTCCCTCAACGCCTGTTGGAACTCCTCGGCTCTACTTCTCACATTCAGTCCACTCACTTTCACTACCTCTCTTCCTCCTCCCACTCGTTTGTTGCCCTTCCACTTCTGCTCCACTCTTAATCTACCTTCCACCAGCAGATGGTCAGACACTCCTCCACCCTCCCCTCTCAACACCCGCACATCCAATAGCCTCCCCACCACTCTCTTCGATATCAGCACAAAATCCATCAGTGCTCTCTCCACCACTGCACCATGGGCCATCCTTACCCATGTGTACTTGTGGATATCTCGCTTTTTGAACAAACTGCTTCCGACCATTAACTCCAGCTCCATTCACATACCTATCAGGTTTTCTCCAATGTCATTTCTACCGGGAACACCATACCTTCCTATCACATTCTCCACCACTACATCTCCAACTCTCGCATTAAGGTCATCCAGCACAACTACATTGAAATCACATTCAAAACTCTCAATACACTCACTCAGGTCAGTCCAGAATTGCTCCCTCTCCTTTCCAATTCTCTCGCTGCCAGGTCTGTAAGCACTCACAAATACCCATCTTTCTACGCCTAACTTAACTTTCACCCACATCAATCTTGAGGACACCTCCTTCCACTCGGTAACGCTACTAGCCAACCGATTACTCAATATCAAAACCACCCCTTCTCATGCCCAACCTTCCTCCACACCAGACTTTCTTACAATTACCACACCAAACTCACATTCTCCGTTACCTTTCAATTTTGTCTCACTCAGCGCCAACACATCAAACTTCCTCCTCGCAAACATCCCACCAATCTCCCTCCTCTTTACATTCTTCAAACTACAGCCACGCACATTCAGCGACCCTAACAATAGGGTTCAGAGAGGCGTAAGCCTCCCCTTCCCCCCGCTCATCTTGCCGTCTTCGAGGAAGAGTTTTACACAGAACGACACGTAGAGGTTACGGTAGCACGATTCTACTCCCGGCTACGGGGCGCCCTTTTAGTTGCCTTCTACGACACACGGTGGATATGGTGGCAAGATTTTAACGCCCCGGCTACAAGGCTTAAAAGATTAGGTATATAACAAAAATAACAATGACACACATTGTCATGCTTACTTCAGTCTAGAAGACCATATGTGAGTCTACAACTCATTGCAGAGTTATGGTAAACATTTAGTGATTAGGTTACAGTGAGATGACCATCTAACATAGGGCAACTCACACACTCCACAATAGCACTCATCAGCTCCCCCAGCAGGAAACAGCTAAGAGGCGGCAGGTATTTGTCAGCTGCAGGCACACTATTCTAGCGTTCCACAACTGCACAGTGGTGAATTGACCTTTACAATGATGGTCCGGGAGGCATGTTTATGACCTGTCTAATTGGCATGCATGAATTTCAATAAGAAAAAAATATCAAAGTAAGTTAGGAAACAGAAATGAATGATTAGTTTTGACAAAACAACAAACAATAAGAGCTTTTTAAGCAATTGAAAAACAGAAAATGCAAGAGTTGACAAAAGTCTCTTAGCTTATTATGATTTTGTAAATTTGTTGAAACAAACTGAAAGATATAAACTAAGAAGAAGTAGTTGGGTTCACACTACTTCAACTCCACTGCCCAGATGGGCTGCCGCGCACTGAATCTTACTTTCCGAGAAGGTGCAACGATCTGTCAAGATCAGGTGAGGTAGGAGTGCTCTGCGTCCAAAGCCAGAGCGACTAATGATGATGGGGCAGCCCAGCTCGCGCTTATATGGGAAGGAAAGGGGTTGAAGGTTGCAGCCGGCAGATGACCGAGCGCGGCAGTACCTGGAAGACATTTAGACCGATAGGCGCAAGACGCCACGCGCCGCCTAGCGGACAAAAGTTTATTTTTTCTAAAACTCGCGGACAGTCGCGGAACTTGAAAGTTTCGAGATTCCCGAGTAAGGTTATAAGACACAATGGTCTAAATTGATCAAAAACCACGTTCAACGGATGTTATCAAGATTATTTCGTAATAAACGTCTCTGTAATGTTTGCTCTTCAGGATTCATTGAATAAAACCAGAAGCGCAATGCAAACCATATGGCTCTTACGAGTGGAACAGAAAAGGCATTCATGAATTATAAAATGATTGCCAGCGAGATCGGTGGTGGCATATGACAGCTAAAAAGAGAAGAGAAAAAGGTGAGGCGGGTGGTGAGAGCCAAAATGGACTCTTATACTAGGTGGGGCAGACGGTTGTGCCAAAATTTCGAGGATAAAAAGAAATCTGGAAAGAGATGAAGAGGGTGAGAAAGTGGGAGGCCGGAAAGGAGGAGGTAGTGGAAGATGAAACTTCCAGTTGTTGCTGGAAAGTGGTGATTTGCGGGAAAAGTACATCACGGAAAAGCACTAAAAAGAGAAGAGAAAAAGGCGAAGCGGGTGGTGAAGAGGGTCAAAATGAACGCTGATGCCAGGTGGGGCAGACTGTTGTGCCCTATTTTTTAGGAGAACAAAAAAATAGCATGGAGAGATGAAGAGGGTGAGAAAGGGGGAAGCCAGAAAGGAGGAAGTAGTGAAAGATGAAACGACCAGTTGTTGTTGGAAAGTGGTGATGTACGGAAGAAGTACATCACCACTGATCTCGGGACCTACTTTTTACCCGAAATGTGTGTGTGCGGAATGAAAATGAAAAAATGAATGCTGCAGCTTGAGAGGTATCGGTCTGTTATGTGTGCTTGGTAAGTTGTACGGGAAGGCGCTGATCAAAAGGATTAGAAACTGTACAGACTGCGCAATTGGGGAGGAACAGTGTGGCTTTATAAGTGGTAGAGGGTGTGCCGATTAGATTATCGCAGTGAGATAAGTCTGTGAGAAGTACCTTGAAAAGAGAGAGGATGTGTTCTGGGCCTTCATGGATCTGGAAAAAGCATACGACAGGATTGACAGGGAAGCGCTGTGGAGGGTGTTGCGTTTGTATGAAGTGGGCGGATATCTGGTTGAAAGCGGTGCAGAGTTTCTATGTTGGCAGCCGAGCTTGTGTTAGAGTGGGAAGCGAGGTGAGTGATTGGTTCACAGTGAAACTGGGTCTGAGACAAAGCTGCTTGATGTCTCCATGGCTGTTCAATCTCTATGTGGATGGAGTGGTCAGGGAGGTGAACGTGAGTGTATTGGGTCGTGGCTTGGAGCTGTTGGAAGCGACTGGGCGGAGTTGGCAGTTGAGCCAATTGCTATTTGCGGATGATACGGCGCTGGTGGCGGATTCAGAGGAGAAGCTATGTAGGCTAGTGCCTGAGTTTGGTAGAGTGTGTGAGAGGAGGAAGCTCCGAGTGTACGTGGGGAAATGTAAAGTAATGAGATGCTCGAAGACTGTGGATTCGAACAAAATTAGTGTTCGCCTAAATGGAGAGCAGTTGGAGGAAGTTCAGTGTTTTAAGTACCAGGGCTCCATTTGGAGGTGACGGAACTAGTGGAAACTGAAGTGAAGGTGCGAGTGAAGAAGAATGTAAAGTGTTGGGTGCACTGAAGAGAGTAATGAACTCTAGGACGTTGGTGATGGAAGAAAAGAGAGGGTTGTAAGAGGGTGTTGTTGTCACAACTTTGCTCTACGTAGCTGTGACTTGGAGGGTGAGAGCAGAGGGGAGAAGAAAATTTAAGGTTATCGGGATGGAATGTTTGGAGTAACGCTGAGAGACCGGATAACCAACGACGTGGTTCGAATTAGAACCGTGATGGTGACGAAGTTGCAGGACAGAGTAGATTCGCGTGTTCTGAGATGATTCGGGCACATGGTGAGGATGGATGGAGGAAGATTGGTGAAAAGAGTGATAAAGGCGGAAGCGAGTGGTCGTAGGCTTAGTGGTAGACCGAAGTTTGGGTGGGTGGATGGTTTGAAGCAGGCGTTGGGAAGGAGAGACTTGAATGTGGAAGGTGGAAGTGGCGAGAGAGCGTGCAATGAACAGGCGTGAGTGGAGAATGGTAGTGAATGGTTCATTTTTGACGCTGCTCTGATAGGCTTTCCCTCCTTTGGCATCACGTTGTCGGGATGGTCACGGGTGAGGGGAGGGTGTCCATCATGATGTGGCGGGGGTAAACCAGTGAAAGCTGTCGGGCCCTGCTGCTGACAACTGATCGTCGGACCGCACTCGTAACCCAGAGTGTGTGTTGTGGGATTACTGGCTGGACCCTTCAGCACAAAAGGGCTAAGCTGGGTGATGTGAGCGTATGAGGGTGTGAGGTGCCCCTTGCCATCGGCCACCTCCCTTTCTGGGGGATTCGGCCTAGTGTCTGTATCTGTATCTGTGTGTGTTGAATCCTCGCCGGACCCTACAGTGCTCAAGGGTCCAATTTTTGTATGTTTGGAATAGCATGGGAGGATTGTGAGGTACGTCCTGCCGTTGTTCACCCTTCTACTGAGGAATTTGACCTTGACCTTGTATTTTAATGAAAAATAATTGAATTCACCGTTCAGCTGTAGTCGTCTCATTGTTCGGAATATATCGCTGCCATTGCTGTCGTCATTCATATCATAAATTTTCTGCCTAAAATTATATCCATATTGTACACTTTGGAAGGACTTGTCCTCGTTGTGTCCTCTTTAGAGCACATCCATCTAGTTTTTTTCCGCTGCTCTCCCTGTCCTCTTGTCCTCAACTGCCCCCCTCACTCCCTTCCTGTCCTACATTCTGCCCTCACCAGCCCCCCCTCCCCCAGGTATCGTACCGGGTGTGGGAGGGCCGGAGGCAGTAGCAGCAGCCCCAGTCACCACGAAATGGAGGTCTATATCCCAATGCTCACTCAGATACCACCAGAATTCTCCTCTGGTCCCCTCGACGCCAAGGTAAGCATCAACATTGAAATGTTCAATTTATCCTCAGGCCCTCCCGATGCGATTGTAAAGATTCAACACTGGTATGCGCGATTTATCGTCAGCAAAGGAGAGAAGAAGGTTGAATGTTTTCGAGCTGAAATGTTTGAAGAGCATGGCTGGAGTAACGCTGTGAGACCGGATCACCAACGACGAGGTTTGAATTCGAACAGGGATGGTAAAGAAGTTGGAGGACAGAGTGGATTCGCGTGTTCTGAGATGGTTCGGGCACATGGAGAGGTTGGATGATGGGAGATTGGTGAAAAGGGTGATGAATGCGGAGGCGAGTGGTCGCAGGCCTAATGGTAAACCGAAGTTTGGGTGGATGGATGGTGTGAAGCAGGCGTTAGGAAGGAGAGACATGAATGGGAAAGTAGCGAGAGAGCGTGCAATGAACAGGCGTGAGCGGAAAATGGTTGTGAATGGTTGATTTGACGCTGCTCTGATGTGCTTTCCCGCCCTTGGCATCACGTTGTCGGGATGGTCGTAGGTGGGAGGGTCCGGCAATTATGACGTGGTGGGGGTGAACCAGTGAAAAATGTCGGGCCCTGCTGATCTGACAACGGATCCTCGGACCGCTCTCGTGACCCTGAGTGCGTGTTGCGGGGTTACCGGCCGGACCCTTTATCACAAAATGGCGAAGTTGTGTGAGTGTGAGCGTATGAGGGTATGAGGTGCGTCTTGCCGGTGGCCACTGTCCTTTCTGGGGGAAGCGGCCTAGTGTCTGTATCAGTATCTGTATCTGTACCTCCGTGCGATTACTGTTTATGAATGAACGGTTTATTCTTAGAAACCATTCGATGCGAATGTAAAGGTTCTGCATTTTCGAGCTAATCCAAAACGTAACCATTCAAGTAGCCCCTAAATTGTCCTCCAGGAGCCCGCAGCACACACTTCGCCTCAGCAGTGAGGGCAGAGAGTCATTTTATTAGACGAGAGATTGACGATTTTTTTTAGCAGAACGTCAAACCAGAAACTAGTCTGATCAAGCTAAGGACAAATTTGATGTCAGATTTGAATTATTGGCTTTACTACTGCGTGAAGCTGGTGTTCTTGACCTTGATCATAGGCGTCACAAATGGGCGGCAGCAAAGAGCATTATCACTCAACCTTCCCTGCTCCAGAGACTCAAGGATTTGTAGTCGTCCTTAAGATGTATGTGGCAATACGCTTCAACACCTTCGTAGGAGGAAGATGAAGAAGAGACAGGATAGTGAGTTTCATGCAAGAGATTAACACGCCGTGTAGAGAATCGCACGCATGAGTAAGATAGTAAGAATGGAACAGTAAGAATGAAAAAAAATCGTTAGAAAAGGTTGTATCAAAGAAAGAAAACGCAACCTAGATGTTATTTGCCACCCCCGAGAAAAACATTTAGAACTGGTATGCAAAGACTATTGGTACAGTGGTCTAGAGAGAGAGAGAAATAAGGCGAAAAAAATGTAAAATAAACTTGTGATGCAAGAGAGGTAAATATGAGTCGAGTATATTCAGGATGGTGGAGTCACTACTCAACCGGTCTCCCGGATGGGCCGTAACTCCGTGCGGCCCGTGAACCTAACAGATTCCTAAATGGGGGAGAGGAAGCGTTGGTGAAGAAGAGGGGAATGTGTCATTAATCAAGTGACTGCTCAGAAAGGGATTGAATTCATCTGCTTTTTCAAACAAAATAGTGACAGTAACTGTCGTACTATCATAGAGAAGAATTTTTTTTTTTTTTTTTTTTACCACTATAGTGACGGTATCTGTCGCCAACATACAAGCATCTTGTTGAAAAGGAAGTGAAAGCTCTAATTTTTTTTCGGATGTATCATCCCACCATCCCCTTCGGTGCCAGAAGGACATCGACTCTAGTGCACACGTAAGGCTCGTCATTTTGATCTAATCATTCCACCGTCACGTTCGGTGCCAGAAGGACATTGAATTCAATGCACTAGAAAGCCTTGTCACCTTAATCTAATCATTCCGCCTTCACGTTCGGTGCCAGAAGGACATTGACTCCAGTGCACTTGAAAACCTTGTCACTCCAATTTATTCATTCCACCGTCACGTTCGGTGCCAGAAAGACATTGACCCCAGTGCACTTGAAAGCCTTGTCACCTTAATCTAATCATTCCACCGTCAGGTTCGATGCCAGATGGACATTGACTCCAGTGCAATAGAAAGTCTTGGTACTCAAATCTAATCATACCACCGTCGGAAACAATTGATTTCGTGCTGATTTATGTACGATGTTTCCTCAATGTAATCGAATGGAAGGCGAGGTCGTTAGATGCGTGTTTTGTGTCGGACGTGGTGCCGGTGGAGTGGCACAGTGCTTACATTGTTCTGTTGTTTAAAGAAAAAGAAGACAAAAATGAACGTCGCAACTCAAGTGGTTTGTTGTTTGTGGTGAAAAAATTGTGCGTGAGATTTTTGACTAAGGAGATCAGAGACAGTACGGATGGTGCGATCGGCTAGAAACAGTGACTTTAGGGTGGACGAGCGTGTGCAGATGATTTTTTAAAAGTGGGACAGGTCTGTAAGGAGCTCATTGCGAAGGTGAAGGATGTGTTTTGGGCCTTCATGAGCCTCAAAAAAATCCCAGTCACTGTAATCGGATCCTTTTCTTCCAGGGCGCGTGCACCGATCATCGCGCTGTGAACGGCTTCACCAACCCTCGCTGCTCTCGCCTTGCAGGCTCGCCTAAACAGGACTACCAGACCTCGCTTCACCCTGAACATAGTCTGACTCATGTCGAACACATTGAACATTCGCCCCACCCTCAACACAGCGGCGCAGGGCACGTGTTACTCGCTGAACACACTCCTGATACTAAATATACAGATACGGAACATCGCTCGTCTCCTGAGCAACAACGTCCAGACTCAGAACAACATCAGTTGAACACTGAAGGTGAAGGCGAACCCCTTGCCTCAGGAGCTCACTCGGGCCTTAGCTCCACACATGGAGACTATGAACCTATCATCTTATCTGTCGAGGCCTCCAAGCAGCAGCTATTCGACACTTCTCCTACCCAGCGACCTGACATTTCATCTTCTTCTCGTCACCACTCGGCAATAAAGGAAAAATGTCCTGCATACTACACTCCAGTTCCAACTGAGACAAGCGAACGTGCGCCTCATGTTTTTGCTGGGAACAGTGTAGATGAACATGCATCTGATCAAACTACACCTCACGTGCACACCTCAGAATCGTCAGCTTTGAACAATTTCTCTCAACAATCATCTCCAGCTCACAGTAATGATGGGATTGCCCCGTTACTCATAGTCAAAGCATTTCCTCGAGCTCGCAAACACAGCACTGAAGACCCGGATGAGCAGTTTTTACAGAGCGTAGTCGGTGCTGAGCGAGGAGGGCGTGGAGGGAAGTTATACTCGCCGCATGAGAAGTACTCAACTAAGCAACTACAGGTAGGATGTCATATATTGCTTTTGAACTAAACCCTTTAATGAATCAATAGTTATATTCTTTTTTGGGAACGACACCGCACTGATCCAATATGTTTCTTAGTACGAGTCATCTTGATTGAGCAGAGTATGGATGAAATGGGTTTTTAGTATCGTGTAAGGGAGTATAATATTTTTCATCTTTATTGACTTGCTTGCTCTCGTAAAAGTGAATACATGAATACAAAGTAATAAATTTGTTGGTACTAAGGCAAGTCATCATTATTTTTAAAATCTGATTGCTGAGAGATTTGATTCAATTGTTATCTAGGTAGTCCGTCTGGTAATTATTTGGTCACAATACATGCAGAAAGAAACTTTTCCCACACATTGTGACGCTTCCATCTAAATCATATTCCTACAGTTTTGAATCTGTCTCGACATAGCGTCTGATTTTTTTTTTGCAGTGAACATACGATAATTCTTAATAATTGATCCGTCAGCTTATTATAATCGCCTGTGTCTGTTTCAGGTAAATGCACCTGCTGACTGCAGAGGGTTCAGCTCAGAAATCCTGGACTGCAAGCCCCCGGTGTTGCCGCCGTCCGCTAGACTCGCAGACTCGTCGCACCCGACTCTGACGGTATCTGTTGTTCGCAGTCCAGCAGATACTTCGCATCACCCTTCATCTGAGCGGCAGCCTCAGAAACCTGCAAATACTTCCCCTCACACTTTACCGGCATCCCTGTTGTGTAGTCCAGCAGATACTTCACAACCACCTTTACAGGCATCCTCTTCATGCATTCCAGCAGATACTTCATACCCAACTTTGCCGGCATCCTCGTCCAGCAGTCCAGCAGATACTTCACACCCATCTTTGCCGACATCTCTGCCATGTAGTCCAACAGATACTTCACACTTACCTTCGCCGGCATCCCTAACCTGCAGTCTGACAAATACTTTGCACACCTCTTTGCCGGCATCCGTATTGTGTAGTCCAGCAGATCTTTCACACCCTTCTTTGCCTGTATTCCTGTCGAGCAGTCCACCAGATACTTCACACCCTCCTTTACTGGCATCGCTGTCAAGCTGTCCGGAAGATACTTCACACCCTCCTTTGTCGGCATCAATGACGAGCAGTCCAGCAGATGCTTCAAACTCTCCTTTGCCTGCATCGTTGTTGAGCAGTCCAGCAGATGCTGGGCAGCGCCCACCCCGAGTTCCGTGGAGAGACCCTACTGTCACTTCCCCATGCTCAGATGGTGACGGTGTTGAAGACAGTAGTAGTAGCAGCAGTAGCAGTAGTACTGGTAGTAGTAGTACCGGTAGTAGTGACAGTAGAAGTAGTAGCGCCAGCAATC
>SDVV010038885.1:0-10686 GCA_016164225.1 Gammarus roeselii | reverse complement strand
CTGCGATTGGATAACATAATTGAGATGTACATTCAATTATTGAAGAATTTTAACACTAACATTCAACACAATCCGGTAGAATAGTTCTCCAAGGCAACATGGAACCGGACCCAAATGCAGTGTCAAGAGGGGAAACACCAAATTTTTGAAGCATTACATCCAAATAAGCGTATTTTTACCCAACATTCCATGAAATTAGGCGGAAAATGTAAACAAGAACTAAAAATAGCTAAATAAGATTCTCTACTCTACCCTAAGCAATAATGATTAACTATTATATACGGTGTATCCTATCACACCCAGATAATAAATCCTAGTCCAATATCCGACGTGATCTAGTTCATGACTAAGATCGTATACTAACATATCAAAAAATATCCGACATTTAACGCTGAGTTAATGTGAAAAATGTTATTTTATATTATCATACCATTCAAATCTATAACAAATTTCTAGACCTAACTGATGCTATGCCTCTGCGAGTACAATTTCAAGCCTACTGTGTCATAAAAATGAACTCTATAATGCCTTACTAGGTTACTTCTCAGCAATCTACCACTGGTATATAACAAATTTAGAGGTAACTTACAGTCATGATACGATGCCACAGACGTACCTCGCATCTGTTAACCCATCGTCTTTAAACAGCCTCGAACAAAGATACATCCCGTTGAATATGGATGAACTCCAAAATGACAACCAAAGAGTATAAACCACCTCTACACTAGGACCCATCCCTCCAGTAAATTATCATCTAAAAGTTAAACTACACATTTGCTAGGGATCAGTGACGAAAATTCCACATAGATGCAGTACGGACTTCCATTCTTAAACATACATTCCTATGATTCTCGTGGAAAAAAAAACATAACATCAGGAACATATATAAAATAGCTAAATAAGGTTCTCTACTCTGCTATCATTCAGATAAAAATTATACTACATTATGGTATCCATCCTAATAAATCGCTCCATTTACACGAACAAGCATAAACAGAATGCGCTTGTGTCTAGGGGATTCTCTAACTTCTCCTAAATATTGACGAATGGTCGTACAATAAATATACAATACCCTAACAGCAAAACCAAATTTGTAACAAATCGTCTGATCTATATCTATAATATCCACGTCAAATATTGCATCAGGATGAAAGAAGATATATAAAACACAAAAAAATGAACAAAATGTAACTAAATTAGACCTGAAACAATGTTCTATATTGTAGACACAAACATAATATATTCTGATATTGTATAAATAACCAACAAATTGCATTGAAGATGGAAATTCAACAGAGAACCTATAAAACTGAAAGACCTATACTAAACTCACGAGATGAAACAAAGCAAGAAGATTAATTCTCTACCGTACCCAAACATACATTTAAAAACGTGATGAATGAGAATGAACTAGCATGTAACCAAACAAATAAGAAATGTGAATAAGATACCAAGACATGCATGCGACACAACTGAAACCTATAGTAAATACGGTATAGTATATATAAAATTTAATGAAATTACCCTCAACATCATTCCATAACAGGGTTGAATGAACATCTATTTAACTAAAGTAACCACTGTTTAATCGTAACAGATGTGTCATATATACATATAAAACTACCACAATGATGCAATAACCGACCCCCTTATGCCTGAAATAATGTGGAAGCTGCAAGTCTAAAATACACTAAAATGCTTAAAACTGTATGAGTTAACGGATCGAAATTCTGAAACACTAATAATTCAACATAAAACAATCGATCATTACAAAGTGCATATAACATAATATTTTAACTTACAGTAAATCCATATCGTTCAGGTATTTTCGCTAATGGAAATTGCGTCAATGGAACACTGATATAAATGTTTCAAAAATGGATAATGCAATATATGGTAGATAGATTCTCGACCGTAGGTGCTGCATCATACCACAATACATACCTAAACTTGCCAATAATCATACTAATAATCCATACTAATCCTATATAGAGTATATACATATGAAATAAAGAGATGGGAAACACAGAATCTTGCATGCAATCCTACCTTCAGGCTGGTACAAACATGGCCATTCGCACACTAAGGCTGGAAATTGAGTTATATGACATGCCTACCACACTAATCCAATAAAATAATATATAGTGATAAATGAACAAAACATATAGAAATAACCCAAGCCCCCCACCGCTACGAATCCCAATCAAGCATCGATTGAGTCAATTATACCACAACTAGATAAGAAAACACACGTATATGTCCACAGAAAAAAATATATAGAAACAATAAACCAGCCATAAATATATAACGATATATACACTCACATCACAACGTATCAAACGTGACACGGAAAAAAATTTATCAGACAAGGAACAGGTAAGAGCAAACTCAGATAATCTTCCAGGAGCGCATCCAACTTTTTGCCTAGGGGATCCTTGCGCCTCGCCCCATCAGAGATTTGGAATAACACTAATCGTACCAGAACCGAATAAATATATATAACGAGCAACAGTTAGTGACCAATTATACTCCACTACAACCATCTAAAGAAGAAAAAGCTTATATATAAATACAATGAAGATCATAAATACAGTACAAATTGAATGTTCATAACATTAACCTTGCCAATCAAGGCCGTAAGCCTGCTTCCATCCCGCCGTTCCCCTTCCGTTCCCCTTCCGCCCCCCCCCCTTCTGGTCTCCCCCCCCTCCCCCGTCCGATAGCTGACTTGGGCCACCAAACTAGTTCCGGTACCCTCCGCGCCGCCCCCCAATTCTGTGCGCACACCCGTACAAACCGGTTGAGTCAAAACTAACTCTTTTATCCCTATCTATAATCCTTCACAGGGCGATTCTTGCTCCTATATTAACTACTGGTGAATACTCGAATAAGTCAGATATTCTGAATTGGAACCCACTCTCATAATAAAGTCTGAAATAATGAATAACTTCTAAGTGTATAAGCTGCAAACGGATCCCAAACATTTATAAAAATAAGATATGCGGGAATAGGCATCTAGTAAAGACATGCGAGCGGATAACATAATTGAGAAGAACATTAAATTATTGGAAAATTTTAACACTAACACTCTACACAAATCCGGTAGATTAGTTCTCCAAGACGACATGAAACCGGACCCAAATTCAATGTCGATCAGTAAAAAAAAAAAAAATGGATCATTACATCCAACTAAGCGTATTTTATACCCGACATTCCATGAAATTAGGCGAATTTATATCAATACAGATATGTTCTTATGATAATTAATCAAACCATACAACAACATCCATAATATAGCTGAATAAAATTATCTACTTTACTCTAACCGACAATGATTAACTATTATATATGGTGTATTCTACCACACCCAGATGATAAGTCCTACTCCAATATCCCACGTGATTTGGTTCATGACTAAAATCGTATACTAATAACATAGCAGCATAACAGTCATACCAAAAATATTCGACATTTAACACTGAGTTCATGCATAACAAATAATAATATTACGGTATCCGTTCAATGTGAAAGAATTCTTAAGCCTTACTGAGATATAATATCTATAATAGGACAAAATTGAAGCTCACTGTGTCAAAACAACAAACTCTATAATGCTTTACTAGGTCACATCTCGGCAATCTACCACTAATATATAAGAAATTCAGAGGTAACACCCAGCCACGGTACAATAACTCGAACATACCATGCTTCTGTTTAGTCCATCATCTCTGAACAACGTCGAGCAAAGTCACATCCTAGACATAACCAAGAATCTATACAAAGGTACAGTGGTCAAGAATGGGCCTGACATGAGTCTCAAAGAGTGTGTGGCCATAAAAAAGCTGGGCTTCTGTTCATTGATGACCTAAGTAAATCACTACAACGATCAGCAGCTTGTCGGATAACCTTTCTAACAAACACAAGGAAGTTAAGACCGACATCCAGATGAACATACAAACTCATGTTGACTTTGGACGAACTCCAAATGACCCACCAAAGAGTGTAGGCCGCCTCAACACCAAGATCCAGTACGGATTTATACCTCTTAAACATACATTCATATGCTTATAACGAAAAAAAAACATACAGCAATAACAATAAAAATAGCCAAATAAGATTATCTACTCTGCCCCAACCGATATTTAAAATTGTAATAACTAGGGTATCCATTATAGTAAATCGGTCTACTTATACAAATAAACCAACACAACGAGCTTATGCCAAGGGACACTCTAACTCTTCCAAAACATTGATATATGTTCCTACACTAAATATACATAAAAGTAACAACAATACCAAGTTTGTAACAAGTGGAAAGTTCTACATCCATAATATCCACGTTAAACACTGAACCAGGATGTAAGAAGATATAAAAAACACGAAAAATATACAACATATAACTAAATTAAACCTGAAATAATCTTCTACATTGCAGAAACAAACGTAATAAATCCTAATATTCCTATAATTGTATAAAATACCCAATACCTTGCATCGAAGATTGAAACTGTACAGATAATGTACAAAACTGAATGAAAATATAATAAAATGGTCAAGTTATAATAAAATAAGAAGAATGATGCAATAAGTGACCAAATTATGCCTGAAATAGTGTGCTACATGGACGATGCGAACCGAAAATATTCAAAAAATTCCTATTACTGTATGAGATAACTATTCAAAATTCCGAAAACAATACAAATTTCAACGAGTTTTAACCATCTTACATAATAACTGTGTAACGCTTGGAGACCAAAAATCTAAATGTTGGATATTGCACAATTTACCCAAACTCGAACATATCATTGAAGAGAATTATGACGAAATGTTTCCATTGATAAAGACCATCCTATTCACCATGAGCAGATGATTTGCATTTTCTGTAAAACTTTTCATTACGGGATCTTTCTTCGTTTGAAGGAATGTTTCAGTCACCTGTTTATTTGGTATATTTTTTCTAAGTGTGCGATAGCCTGATGCCAGAGAAAACGAGGGAAGGAGTTACTGCTAGAATAACTAAGAACAGAGCGCAAGGGTACTGACATTCGACCGAAAGGTCCCCAGTCGCATCGAAGAAACGGATACATGTCAATTGAGATCGGTTTAGGTATTATTAAAAGTTCTGTGATGTGAAAAGACTATACATTAAATAAGTTGTCTTCGAACCGGACCCAAATCCAATGTCGATAGGTAAAACATACCAATATTTTGGATCGTTACGTCCAGTTAAGCTAATTTATACCCAACAGTCCATGAAATTAGGCGAATTCATACCTGATACACTTATATTCATATGATAATCAATCAAAACGTATAACGGTAAAAACATAGCCAAATAAGATTCTCTATTCTACCCTAATAGATATTGATTAAGTATGACATGCGGGATATCCTACCCCAGAAGATACATGCAACACAACAATGGAAGGTGCATGGTCGATCAACCAATTTTGGATCGTTACATTCAGTTAAGCTAATTTATACCCAAGAATCCATGAAATTATGCGAATTCTTACCTGATACACTTATATTCATATGATAATCAAGGTTTTAACCTTTAATACTGCATGTAAATTATTATGTAACTGTTAGATTTGTTATAAAAAAAAATTATAAATGTATGTTATCAATACCCCTAAGCATTCAGAGGACAAGCATTGAAATGCATATATGCAACATGACATGCAATGGAATTGCAATACAGTATGCCCAGCATTGAAATGCAAATACCTATATGTAAACGTTCTATTTATATAACCTATTAGTAACCTATCAACATATTTAACCTATTAACATATATAACGAACGAATAATCCGAATGAGTCATTCACCTCCATTCTCTCCGCGCCGCCCGCCTTCCGCCGCTGACTCACACGCCAAAACCAGTTCCGGTAGTGTCGCCGCCTTCCGCCGCTGACTCTAGAATGCCCTTTTCAGCACACTTTACATTGCTCTTAAATAAGAAGATTAATGTACGCTGTTTCTTCTAGCGTACAAGCTACTTTGAGTGCTAACTGGCTCTTTTCCCATGTGAATAAGTTGATAAAAGTCACTTTTACATCTCTGATGTAGAATACAACTACGATCAAAGATCATGTAACAACATTACCCTACCAACTTTCGACTCTTCCATCTCTCGTCTCTGATACGGTTGAACAGAGGTGGTTTGCCTGGCACTTATCAGATTATATCTACCATAGGTCGTCTATAAGTTTGCCGTTTGATCGTTTTATTTACATGTTTTACGCTTTGATAAACACGTTGATATACCTTCATATTTTCATACGCTAACGTCAATGCAGAAAACTGGACACGGCATCTTGTTATCGACAAATACAAATGCCACCTCAAGAGTTCTATTATGATTGGAATAGTTACGATACATTTATAATTTGGAAAGCTTAATTCCTATCTATTTCATCAAGCTGAAGTCGTATATCAGATTTTTAATATATGATGTAAACAATCTTCGCAATGAAATAAACTATGATTTAAGAACCCGAACCTTATACCCCCAGATCGGACGTTTAAAATTTTTACGATTATGCGACGCTCGTCGATAAATTAAAGGTAACAAAAAATCCCATGTCAGGTGACTTTCTTAGTTTGTGAGGATCACGAGCGCAGGAATTACAACAATGTAAGACTTCCTGATTTTGGTTGGTTGAGGTATTACTAAGGGATGAAATTTTTGATGAGTTGGGAATAAATATTACCTGGCGAGCAAATTAGGCCTAGCATATTTTATTTCGTTGTCAAAATTGAGTATGATACTGTAGTTTACAAAAGCCATGCAGAAACTGAGACATTCCAAGATATAAACATATTAGTGTTTTAGTAATATATACGAGGAGGGTGTGTCAGTGTCGTTCGACCAAATGTAAAGTCTGATGTATTCATGTCTGGAGGTTAACAGACTTAAACGATTTGTCTGCAGCATGCCTGAAGAAATTGTCATCAATCTTTGAAGTATGTGCGCTAACAGGAACAGAGTTTGCAGCTTCTGACGTGGCAGATCCATCAAGCAAGGCCAAGTTTACGTGCATAATCCTGGCCGATACCAGCCGCTCTCGACAAAACAAAAGTTGTCCTACTCTCCAAGTAGTCTTTTTTAACTACACGTCTATTTTCAAAGTCCTGTAGAGCTGATAGAAAAAAACTAGGTCCCGCATTAGTTTCAACCCAGATAAGATACCTCATTGCCTTACATCTGCTGCGGTTGTGTATTCGTCTACACGGAAGCTGGAAAACATCCACAAAATATTGATCTCGAGTAACATGTAGGCAGGGTTTGAAGGGCATATCAGAAAATATAAATACAAACAAGTTAGCAAAATTATCCTAAAAATGATAAAATGGTTAATTTGGAAAGTGCCTATTAATGCCAGAAAGGACTAGAGGTATGCAAGTTAGTTTGAACCGAATCCGAATTCTGATCAAGCCAGCAGCCCTCAAACTGAACTCTGCGGCGGTGTGTCGCTGGGAGTCGTTAGGGTGTTGGAGTTAATCTACGTACTCAATCGCTGCTTAAGTTGTGTTGCCGGTCTGTTCTCGCCAGAAACTCAGGGGAATCACGGGCTCGGATAACTGGGGTTACTCTACACACAATCTAGAACATAGTAGGGTAATGATTGACGCCGTGCGCTCTTTTGGTGTAGGGTCACAGCTGTTATTCGTCTCTATTCATTGAACGTTTTTTTTCAGCTGAGGCTCGGTCATTAGAGGCAAACTGCTACAGAAACGGTTGAGCTACCAGACAAGTCTTATTAAGTTTTGGAAGCGAACAGAAAACTGAGCTGCGACTAACGACTTAGGATAACTGCCGGGCTGGGCTGTATTGCATGAATTTGATAATTGGACTTCACTCATTACGATATTTCATACAAAGAACTGTATAAACTTATTGATCTCCTCCCCCCCCCCCCGCAATACACCCTATGTGTGACGCAGAACAGCTATTACTCTCCAGCCGCTGAGATATTTGGCCCTAGTTGTGCCGGTCTACTACACCTTTTTTGTATTGTTTTTCCTATTGTGCATATCAGTTCAACACTGCGCTGAAATGTAAACACACAGAATTGAGTATGATGTGATGAGATTGGTCAACTGCTTTGGTCGTTAAATCGTTCTGAGTATATATTATAACGTTAAGAAAACAAGTTAAAACAATGAGTTTATATGACATTATCTCAATTGTGTTAAGCACTGCCTGATTATCACCTCATTGTTTCATTATTTTTTACATTCGCTGAATCAAAACCCAAATAATTCAATTTTAAAACAAGAAGAGCTACTCCGGTTGTTCGAGCCCACGTTCACGTTGCTTTTCGAGCAAAACCATGTTGGCTGGAATCATGCAGGGGGAGTAACTCCACTTACTCAAAGAACACCAATAACAAGACGCTACTGTATTTCCGTATCATCACAAATTGTGAAAACTGTAGTAGGTCAACTCTTAAATATCTTACGAGATATGGTGTTTTGTTTATCAGGTACGTCATAACAAAAATTCATCATTCGTCAAAAAAAAAGGATTAACATAATACAATGAACAGATATATGCCAATTTGGGATATGTAACTCTATGCAAAATCTATCCCTGTTGCTCCTCTGCCACGAGGAGCAACCATATTTCCTCAGGGTAGTCATGCACAGACCTTGTCCATGCCAACTGGTGTACCAAGTGAGTCTGTCAACCAACAAAATTGTTTACATTGAGAGGGGACATGGAAACAGCCAAACATGATTCACGGACATAAATTCATTGAGTCTGATTTCTGCGTGTCAGATTTAACCTCGTCAGGCAACAACCGAGTTTTATACTTAGAAAATTTTACTTCCGATTTTCATCTAATCACGCATTTTGTACGTAGGAAATGGTAATATTACAACGTGCATGGGGTTTAGTTAACATGCAAGTTAGCCTTCTATACAGCAGTTCTGCTTACGCTGACCTGAAGAAGTCCGAGCAAGGGTCAGTGCTGGGGTCGAGGGCCTGCAGTAGGGAGGACGCGATGTGGACGCACGCGGGAGTCAGGCACACATGGGTCGAGCAGGGGCTGGGAGAGGGGACGGAGGCGCTGGCAGGGTCGCTTTGATCCTGAAACACAGCGCAATGTTCTGTGATGCGACGTCCTCGGGTAACGTGCCTTACGATCTGCTATTGGGTGCACCGCCTAATGTCGTCCGAGTGCGTGTTATTGCAGTGTCCCCGAACCGTCGCTGCAACAACACGTCGTCCCTTATAAGAAATGTGTACCAGTTCAACGGGTACTATTTCAGAGATCGAGTGGCGTAGGCAACTGTGCGAAAAAATATACGGAGTGTAACTTCCATCAAACGTTACAATTATTTGACTACAAATTCATTACAAAAAATACAATAAAACAATGAAGATAGTGGAGAGAACATACCAACAATTTCGTTGGTAAACTCATGTAAATGAACAGTGAATTCATCATGAGTAAAACTAGGGGTGGACTGAAGTTTTTGCATTTATGAATTCACTGTTTATTTACATGAGTTTTCCAACGATATTGTTGATTTCTTCTCTAACATCTTGAACACGACTATTGCGCTGTCTTTCAATAACAGCGATGAACAGAAGAATGGGTAGTCGACCCTAAACAGTATATAATAGCCCCGAAAGCTTGATTTACAACTTCTGTTGAGCTGGATGGCTTACTTTCAATAACATCAATGAACAGAGGAATGGGTAGTCGACCCTAAACAGTATATAATAGCCCCGAAAGCTTGATTTACAACTTCTGTTGAGCTGGATGGCTTACTTTCAATAACAGCGATGAACAGAGGGATTGGAAGTCGACCCTAAACAGTATATAATGGCCCCGAAAGCTTGATTCACAACTTCTGTTGAGCTGGATGGCTTATTGGTTAACGTGCTGGAATCGTATTCATGCGACGAGAAGACGGAAGTTTTTCCAACGATGAATTCACTGTTCATTTAAATAAAGATTGTGTTCCTATTAGTCATTGGATGCTCAGCTGCAGTGCTAGTCTCAGCTGCGGCTCGATAGACGATCGGCACACCGAGCGCTTTGCGAGCAAGGCGACTATGCACTTCTCTTAATATTTCTGTATTTCTCCACATTGTTTAAATGAACTCATGTTTTTTTCCATTTGAAAAGCGTATTTAGATAGGTCGATCGATACATTTGGCAGCATCATATTAATCTATTCGAATCCTTCTTCTGTAGTCAACAGTCTGTTCTTAGTTTTCCTCAAATAGAATTTCCGCAAATAGAATTACTGTTCATGCAACGAATCACATCAATACATGTTCTGACTACTCTGGTTTTACCATTCAATATGTTCGTACAAATATAAGAAATTTTCATGAGTCCCAGAACAGTCAATCGGTTGAGACAAAATTCCTTCTCTTCAGGACATCGCAAATAATAGATTTTATCGTCCTCTTTCCAATTCCTTTACCAGACGTTTATTACCCATTTAAAAAATACATACATTTTTAAGCTTTCCATCAATTTCATTTCAATGAAGTTTTGTTTTCCATCACTCACACACGATAGAATCTGGCGTGCACTGGCATTCAAATGTCATTATTTCACCGTACACAGGTTGATTGAATGCTAAAGGAAAAGTATAATCACATATAGGTCTATCTGTATATACCTAAATTATAATATATATAAATATATATATACA
>SDVV010038884.1:0-10686 GCA_016164225.1 Gammarus roeselii | reverse complement strand
TGCGACCCAAGAGACCAATGCCCCCCCCCCCCCGCCCTATCCCCTTGAACAATCAGTGCGAAATCAATAATCTGCGCAGTTTTTCTGCCCATGCCGAACCTGTTCTTTCTTGTTCATGATTCACAATATTATAACGCTGGAGTATTTGTGAGGGAGTTCGTGTTGGTGGTTTTGTGAGTGGGTATTTTTTCTTCAGTCTGTGCTCGCTGCGCGTGCACGGACCATACGCAGTTTCTGGGGTTTACCTGGATTGCGCAGCTATAAAACCTTGTGACGCGTTGCGGTTGGAGTCGATCTTCTACTAAATTGTACCATAAATAAAATAGACCGCGAAACTGTGAAGATTGTGTTGCGTTGCTGCCGTAGCTGACTTTGTTCGTGTAGCCGTGAACCTTGTACCGATTTCGACGATACTATTTGAGCGCACTGGCGTATGGACATAAAACTCATGAGGTTCTTAGGGGTTGGAGGCGAGGATTCGTTTCGTTACATCTAAGTATTTATCTTACCTAAATAAATCAACTGTATTTAAACTACTAAACCGCGTAGCTGTAAATATTGTGTTGCGTTGCTGTCGGAGCTAATGTTGCCCGTGTAGCCACTGACCTTGCTAATCTCGACGATGCTACCTGTACGCACTAAGGTGCGTACATATCACTCTTTATGTTCTAAAGGATTGGAAGCGGAGATCCGTTTCTAGTAAGCGTTTTTTCTTTTGCGCACTAGCGTGCGTCTGGCACTGCTAAAATTTTCACCTTTTTTCTAACGTTGAAAGCGTTGTTTCGTTTATTCCTCGCGCACTTAGGCGTGCGAGCCTACTGGAATCAATAATCATCAAACCCTACGGGGGAGCCTATTATGACTCACGTTGAGGCTCTGGTGGAAATGAGGCTCAAATCAAATCAAAAACCAGCCATAAGACTTCCATGTTCTTGCCGAGGCTCGAACTTGCGACATGCAGCACCAGAGGCAGGCACTGCAGCCGGTCACGCTAACCACTCAGCCACGGCGACTAAGATACCGTTAACATATAATAATGAAAATATTTTTTCTTCTGCAATTGTAAACCGTTTTCTGTTATTTTGGCACGAGTTTCACTACATTCGTATCTACTTCACTTCTCCTCACTTTCCTGGAGTACAACCATCGTTTGAAGCCACACCGACTCATCTTCAAGAAATTAACGTGGAAATTCAAGGAAACTACATTTATGTCAACATTGTCTGAATGCCCGTGCAATGGAGTCATTTGTTAGAGCGAGGTTGTGACTTATTGTCAGTTTGCTGTAGCTGTGAATGTTAGCCGAACATCTATGTCCTGTTATTCGTGTCCTATCATCAACAATATTAACTATTCTTTGAGAATCGAGTGCACTCGTTCGTGGTACCGTATTACCGGGTGTTCGGATTGATAATGCCTGAATTGCAGGCCTGTTAAATTGCTCATTATTGCACTTCTGAAAGGGATTTTTTTCAGCGCTTCTTGATAATGCAAACCATAGTTTATTTCATAGTTTTCAGTTAAAAGCATACAAAAGCGATCCAGAATGAAACACGACTGACCGTGGAAGCCACTTAACTGGTCAGGGACAATAACGAGATATCAGGCCCACAATGGTGCCGAATATGATTGATACCAATTCAACCACGTCCCCTTCCCTTCACACATTATGTCTCGAATTTCATAGGGTATTACCGACTTTTTTAGAACTGTCAAATATAACCTTGAAGCTGTCTACGTTTCTTGACTCTCGCACGGCACTGGCCATGCTCGGCACGGCACTGGCCATGCTCGGCACGGCACTGGCCATGCTCGGCACGGCACTGGCCATGCTCGGTCTGTCGACAGGCGGTCACTGAGAAGAGGACGTATTTCCAAAAAAATGGGGTGGATGGATGATTATTCATTTTATAGATCATTAACACTTTATTCTAGTATTTTATTATTTCTTATTTCTTAGGCTTTATTATTTATATGTGTCATTTTTTCATAGTGATCAATTTTGGATTAGTGATACAATGTATCGTTAGACGCCCGCAGGGGCCCTAGGTGGACTATGCGGTGTGTTAGTTAGTCTAGTCCAACCTACGGTGGGAGAATTTGAGCTCTCCCGGGTGCCTAATAAATGTCCGAGCACAGCTAGGCGTTTTGATGATTAAATGGTGAAATAATGTTGATGTTGATCTTAGAAAGTGAAAGTTTTGAATGGCACTGTGCATGGAAGAGACGAGGCGAGTCGAAGTAAGGTTGAGGCGAGTGGAGACGAGTCGAATGGCGAGGCGACGAGTCGAGACGAACCGAGGCTGGTTGAGACTAGGTGACCCGGGAATGGGGGGTACTCATGGGACCCGCGGACTCGAGGGACCCGGGGGACTGGGGAACCCGGAAGACTTGAAAGACCAGGATGATTTGAGCGTACCCACTTGGACCCTTCCGGGGCCCTTTGGGACACCCTTGAAACCCTTTGGGACCCACTTGAAAAACTTTGGGGCCCGCTTGAGGCCCCTCTGAACCCTGTGACCCCTGCTTCCCTCTCCCGACGCTGTAAAACCCATACACAGAAAAATTTATGTATGTGAAATGGTTGAGTAGAATAATGAATTATTACTGTCTGCGGATTACTGGCACAGAGGGCGAGGGTCGCGTCGAGGCTGGTCGAGGTGCGCCGAGATCAGTCGAAACATAATGAGGCGAGTCGAGTTGGTCGCGATGCACCGAGACTGTCCAAAATGATTCGAGACGAGCCGAGATGAGCTGAGACGAGGGGACCCGGGGGACTTCGGTTACCCTCCGGGGTTCGTCGGGCTCTTTTGGGACTCGGGGTACCTCTGCCACCCCACTCCCACACTAAAATGCTTGAGGGAAAATTTGTTATTACAATTTACAAAATTACTAGCGCAGAGGGGAAGAGCCACGTCGAGGCTGGCCAAAGTGCGTCGAGATCAGTTGAAACATGTTGAGGCGAGTCGAGTAGGTCGCGACGAGCCGAGACTGACCGAAAAATTTTGAGAGAAGTCGATATGAGCTGAGACGAGAGGTCTCAGGAGACCCGGGGAGCTCGGGAAGACCCAGGGGACTTGGGTTACCCTCCGGGATTGATTGGGCTCTTATGGGGCCCAAGGAACCTATGCCTCTCCACCCTATCCCCTTAGACTAAGTGTGAAATCAATAATCTGAGCAGTTTTTTTTGCCCATCACGAACCTGCTCTTACTTTCTTCTTCACGATCCACAATTTTGTCATGTATAATAATGCTGGTGTATTTCTGTGGGAGTTCCTGTTCCTGATTTTGTGAATGTGTGTTTTTTCTTCATTCTGTGCTTGCTCGCGCGTGCACGGACCATTTGTAGTTTCTGGCATTGACCTGGATTGCGTAGCTATAAAACCTTGTGACACGTTGCGGTTGGAATTGATCTAATCAGTGAAGCCATAGACCTTGTACCAATTTCGACGATACTGTCTGTGCACACTGGCGCGCGTGCATATTACTCTTGGAGTTCTGAGTGGTTGGAGGCGGGGATTCGTTTCGTCTGAGTCTTTAATTTACCTGAATAAATAAGTTGTACCTCTACTGAACTAGACCGCGTAGCTGTAAACATTGTGGTGCGTAGCTGTCGGAGCTGACTTTGTCCGTGTAGCCGTTAACCTTGCACCAGTCCCAACGATGACACCTGTGCGCACTAGCGCGCGTACTTATTACTCTTGAAGTTATAGATGATTGGAAGCAAGGATTCGTTTCGTCTGAGTCTTACCTGAATGAATGAAGTGTACAATTACCGACCTAGACCGCGTAGCGGTTTAGGTCGTGATGCGTCGCTGTCGGAGCTGACTTTGTCCGTGAGGCCGTAAACCTTATAGTCTCGACGATGCTACCTGTACGCACAAGCGTGCGTACATATTACTCTCGAAGTTCTAAATGATTGGAAGCGGAGATCTGTTCCGTCTAAGCGTTTTTCTGGAGCGCACCAGCGTGCGTCTGACATTGCTGAAATTTTCACATTTTACTAACTTCAACAGCGTTGTTTATTCTCGCACACTGAGGCGTGCGAGCCTACTGGAATGCATGATTGTCGAGTTCTACGGGGGAGCCTATTATGACTCGCGTTGAGGCTCGGGTGGATAGATAATCAAATCATATCAAATCAAATTTTCAAAAAATGTAAACATTTTATTTGCACTTTTGCGAATGAATTGCACCAACGTGTTCAGAAAAAATTAATATCCTAATGAACAAACTTTCTTTGGTCATATATGTAACTCTTTAAATCAATATTTATGAATTTTTGACTTGTACAAACATTTGCAAGACAAACCTATGACATTTAGTAATGGATACAGTTTCTATGGCATATGACAATAAATTGTCCAAGTTAGACGCAGTTTCCCATGAAAATTGCGATTTAACGCCATAGACTGAGATGAATGAAGCATTTGGTGCTAATAGCACGTGCATAAAGGCACGTGCTTGGAGGGTAACAGCCATTCCAGAGGTACTGGTCTAGCATTAGGGATCGATGATTCATACATCGATCAATGGAGATATCGGTGCACATCTAGAACTGTTCAACCATAGAACATTTGAATGAAATATTGTTATGAGCATAGAAATACGGAATACAACTTGTACACTAATTTTGTTATTTTAATAGTCATTAGGTTTGAATAATATGACGTTAAATTACTCAAGTATGAATGGAAATATGAAATAATTTTACAAAACGCCTAACTGTTAAAATAGTATATGTACCTCACCAAGTTCAATGCAAATCCTAAAGAGTTTGAACGAATAAATAAATATCTGGGTTGTTTACGTTTCCAAGTGTTGAGTTAAGCGTAGGTATATAGTCTTGATTTAAACCGAGCGTTGTGGGTGAACATGAAAAAGTTATATTTATTAACCGTACGCTCACAATTAAGCACCCTGGTTGTTGGAAAGGTTGTCCACGGAGCTATCTGTGTTATCTAAAATCGTAGCGGTTACTCCAGTTTAAATATCTCAAGCAATTCTGCTAAAGAAATTCCTGAATTACATCAAAGATTTTTTGCTGGTCCAAATAAATTCAGCATCGGGCCAGCATCGGGCAGCATTGGTCCACCAACAGACCATCACTGACCGTTGAAAGACACGAGCATCCCCGATGGTCGACCTCGTCGCCACTTGTTTACTGGAAGAGTCAGGACACGCAAATTGAGATTGTCACTCAAGCGGTCGGCGGTTCGGGAGAAGAGGATTGTTGTTCAGGTCTCACACAGCGTCCAGGTAGGCCTACTGCATTGAGGTGACCCCAACTGACCTCCACGACAGGTCGGCTTACGGGTGTAAGCGTGACAACAGGGGATCAGCTGTGCTGACCTTGGATCATGTCCTTTGATCTCTACAGATCAGGTTGTTCATCCTTAAGGGCGGAAATAATGTTGTACAACGATAATCTGATGCTCTTTTTCTGGACATTGAATAGTGACAGAACAGTTCACAGGATCGTTGTAGGGCAACATTTGCTAGCTGAGTGCATCCCCCAACTCTAGAGCGAAAATATGGGCGAAAAAATCGGATGATGATGGAAGCCTGTCCATTTCCTTCGACTATGACTAATCTAACGAAAGTGGTGATGGGAGCCTGTCCATTTCCTTCGACTATGACTAATCTAACGAAGGTGGTGATGGGAGCCTGTCCGTTCCCTTCGACTATGACTAATTTAACGAAGGTGGTGATGGGAGCCTGTCCGTTTCCTTCGACTATGACTAATCTAACGAAGGTGGTGATGGGAGCCTGTCAGTTCCCTTCGACTATGACTAATCTAATGAAGGTGGTGATGGAAACCTGTCCGTTTCCTTCGACTATGACTAATCTGACGAAGGTGGTGATGGGAGCCTGTCCGTTCCCTTCGACTATGACTAATCTAACGAAGGTGGTGATGGGAGCCTGTCCGTTCCCTTTGACTATGACTAATCTAACGAAGATGGTGATGGGAGCCTGTCCGTTCCCTTCGACTATGACTAGTCTAACAAAGGTTAAAGATTGGATTACTTGTGGACATTCGTCCTGTTAACCAATCTGTATCCACCAAAACAGAAGTGACCCATACCCTGGAATGGGAACAGAATATCGATTAAATCGAGCCCATTTTAAAGGTAAAACGGACGTTTATACTTTTAGATAGACAAATTGAACATTGGTCTTGAACATATATTTTTTTCTTGAAGTAATATTGAGAATACGTACAATGGGCTATGGCTTTAGAAGGAGCTCTTTACTGCAGTTTCATTAAATAAAGGTCTTCCGACCTCTTGGAAATTTCCTAGTTTCAAATTGATAAAGCTTCGTGAATTAAATATGATATTAAATATAGCAATGAAGGAGCAACATCATATGCAAAGCTTTTTACGTATTTTGCTTTGTTTTTCCAAAGTTGAACTGTTAACTTAGTTATTTTTCCTGTGTTGCTCCTAACGCAATATGCGAGGGAGGGTTTTAATCTGCGGGGGCCTCGCCAATGCTGCATGGATTAAACGCTTTGTGACTTAAATTGAATATCAGCATCGTACGCAGAGCTCTACGGCGATTTTTTCCTAAACAGTTTTTCACTTTTACAAAATTAAGATCTGAACATGACAATTTCCAGGTCTTGATATTCACACTTCATTTACACAGACAGAAAATATATTTCATAGAGGTGAGACTTCGCCAATACTGTACGGAACTCGACGCTTTACGGTCTATATTAAAGAGAAGGGGCAAGTGAAGGGGTCCACGTAATAATTTCCCTGAATGAGCTTTTGTTACCTCAAAATCAGTGTCTGAACTTCATATTTTTTGCTCACTTCCTAGACGGCTTTTGTGAGGCAATACGTTCAGATGCAAATAAGACGTGGATTTCAGTATTTTTTTATCAAATAAAATAAAAGCACCACATGCAGAGCTACACGTAACCATAAGCGGAGCTATACGTCACTATACGCAGAGCTCCACGTCACCACACGCAGAGCTCCACGTCACCATACGCAGAGCTCCGCATCGCCATATGCAGAGCTCCGCGTCTTCATACGCAGAGCTCCACGTCACCATACGCAGAGTTCTCCGTCTTCATACGCAGAGCTCCACGTCACCATTCGCAGGCTCACGCCATCATACTCTGAGCTCCACGTCACCATACGCAGAGCTCCATGTCACCATACGCAGAGTTCCACGTCACCATACGCAGAGTTCCACGTCACCATACGCAGAGTTCCACGTCACCATACCCAGCGCTCCACGTCACCATACCCGAAGCTCCACGTACATTTTTTCCTTCAATTCTATTTACGCTCTTCCAATATCGACAGTTGAACCCACGCTGCACACTAATGTAGATGGGGTACTTCAAATGCTGAGATGTGGCTTAGGGCCACTGTGTGAAATCCTGGACGACAAAAGCGCGGGTGTGTTTGCTCTTCCAGGTTTTTTAATAATCTCTATGAAACATTATATGATAAAAACTCCAGGCAACTTTCTTGAAAATCACTAACGTTTCAGTTCACGACTTCAGGCCGCATCCCTGCCTCAATCGGGAGATGGCTCCTTGCTTGTGTTACAATTTAAGTTTAAATTATCGAAAATTTTACAATAACATGTCCCAGTATTATGCTTCTGACTCACTGTGAAAAGAATATATATAATAATTATGAACACGGAGATCATCCCAAATGGTTCGTAAAGGAGATATGTGAAGAGTTAGAGGCCTTTAGATATAGATAGTTAAAAAAAAAATATTCTCATATACAAACCATGGGAAATAACACTTCTTAAAGTCTATATTGTTCACAACGTAGATAATTCGTAGGTTAGAAAAGAAAGTGATCTTATGAAAATTCGGTGAATAAATATTGCTTCTATGTGCATGCAAATATTTTGAAAACAAACAAATCTACAAAACTTGCACATGAATCCTAAGATATCAAACGACTCCTCTGGTTCAGAAAAATCAATAGCCACCAGATGTTATTGCTATACCGCGTGGTGTCCAAATTAATACAAAGATTAGATATAAGCACTACGAACGCTGACGCACAATGTCATTTTATCGGCTATGTCATGCATGGGTTAGTTATCAAGAGAAGTCCCATCAAATGATGGTGGAAGGGATCATGATTTAAATGTGTTGTTCTAATAATAGCCCAGTGCCATATGATAATCTATTATCACTTTGATGACTAAAACTGCACAAGGATTCCAAAGCTGCGAATACACAAATGTCCTTTATTTCATTCCTACCGTTTCAAGTCACTGATACTGATGAAACGAGTTTTGAAACAGCGTACCGGGTACTACTGCATTCATTGATTGGAAGCGTACTGGGTACTAATGCGTTCATTGATTAGAAGCGTACCGGGTACTAATGCATCATTGATTGGAAGCGTACCGGGTACTAATTCATTCATTGATTAAAAGCGTACCGGGTACTAATGAATTCATGCATATAAGCGTACTGGGTACTAATGCATTCATGGATTAAAAGCGTACCTGGTACTAATGCATTCATTGATTAAAAGCGTACCAGGTACTAATGCATTCATTGATTAGAAGCGTACCGGGTGCTAATACATTAATTGAATAAAAGCGTACCGGGTACTAATGCAGTCATTGATTGGAAGCGTACTGAGTACTATTGCATTCATTGATTAGAAGCGTACCGGGTACTGATGCATTCAATGATTAAAAGTGTACCAGGTACTAATGAATTCATTGATTAGAAGTGTACCGGGTACTAATGCATTCATTGATTGGAAGAGTACCGGGTACTAATGCATTCATTGATTGAAAGCGTACCGGGTACTAATGCATTCATTGATTAGAAGCGTACCGGGTACTAATGCATTCATTGATTAGAAGCGTCCCGGGTACTAATGCATTCATTGATTGGAAACGCACAGGGTACTAATTCATTCATTTATTGGAAACGTACCAGGTACTAATGCATTTATTGATTAGAAGCGTACCGAGTACTAATGCATTCATTGATTAAAAGCGTACCGGGTACTAATGCGTTCATTGATTAAAAACGTACCGGGTACTAATCCTTTCATTGATAGAAGCGTACCGGGTACTAGCGCAAGCATTGATTAAAAGCGTACCGGGTACTAATGCATTCAATGATTAAAAGCGTACCGGGTACTAATGCATTCATTGATTAAAATCGTACCGGGTACTAATGCATTCATTGATTAGTAGCGTACCGGGTACTAATGCATTCATTGATTAAAAGCGTACCGGGTACTAATGCATTCATTAATTAAAAGCGTACGGGGTACTAATGAATTCATGCTTATAAGCGTACTGGGTACTAATGCATTCATTGATTGGAAGCGTACCTGGTACTAATGCATTCATTGATTAAAAGCGTACTGGGTACTAATGAATTCATTGCTTATAAGCGTACCAGGTACTAATGCATTAATTGATCAAAAGCGTACCTGGTACTAATGCATTCATTGATTAAAAGCGTGCCGGGTATTAATGAATTCATTGCTTAAAAGCGTACTGGGTACTAATGAATTCATTCCTTAAAAGCGCACTGGGTAATAATGCATTCATTGATTAAAAGCGTACCGGGTACTAATGCATTCATTGGTTAAAAGCGTACCGGGTACTAATGCATTCATTGATTTAAAGCGTACCGGGTACTAATTCATTCATTGATTAAAAGCGTGCCGAGTACTTATGCATTCATCGATTAAAAGCGTATTGAGTACTTATGCATTCATTGATTAAAAGCGTATTGAGCACTAATGCATTCATTAATTCTCTAGATTGGTGAACGTTATCAAGGACCCAGAAAAAATGTGGTACAATTTCTTGAAATTTCTTGAAAAGAGATGATATGAAAAAGACATTCATGGATAGCGTCGACCCCAATACATTTTGTTTATGAAGATTTCTGACTATTTTCCCCTAACGTCAGCAGCTGTGTTCGGTTGTGTTCGAAACCCTAACAACACATTTAATCAAATCTTTTTTTGTTCCCTCAAAAATTCACGTAGGCAAATCGATTCCGAATCCCCTAATCAGACATTATACGACCCTTGAAAAAAAGCCCACCACGCAATGGATCCTACAACAGGTGTGTTTTCTTATTCGCTGTCAAGTTCAACCGTGAAATGTTTCTCACACATCCACATACACACATACACACACACGCGCGTACACAGCTTCTACCTCCTGAGGGGAGAAGAGATGACCGGGGATGAAAAATCCCGACATCCCCGCGATGCCGACTGAAGATCAACTGAAGAACCACAGTTGCTCGATCGGCGCTTATCACGAGCTTATCACGAATTAATCCCAAATCAATTACACCCTGAGGAAAATTTAACTCTAAAAATATGCCAGAAAATAGAACAGAAAAGACAGTAAGGCAGCTGAGGTGTTGTTCATTCTTGCCGCTTTACTAGAACCTGGTTAATCTGTTGGAACTAAGAGTGCTTGTTAAATTAAATAACTGAAAACAGGCGTGCTTTTTTTATGAAAATATACTGAACATCATTTCCAGTGTGTAATATGCAATCAATTTTATTTATTACAGTCTTGGTACAAAATAAATTAATATTGGACTGGTTTTCAACATGACTATGCTAGCTCAAGTGTAACCTTTTACCATAACTCACTTGAATGAGATCGACAGCGCAAGAACGTTCGTGTAATATAAATATA
>SDVV010038883.1:0-10686 GCA_016164225.1 Gammarus roeselii | reverse complement strand
ACATATATATATATTTATATATTTTGTACTAAGCTGTGCGATAATTGTTTTTCAAAAATCTGAAATATTTATGTTTATTTTGACTAAACTCGATTTCACCTAATTTTAAAAAGGCAAAATTTAAATACTCCTGCTCTTCTTGGACTAGATCTTGCAATAATAGCCGTTCCAAAATTTTAAATACTCCCGCTTTTTTAGATTAAACTCAGGAGATGCCATGAACTGCTCTTTTCCTAGGAGATGTCACTCAGACGTCTCACCTTGAAGTGCGACAGCCTTCAAGGAACCAATTGTGTACAGAAGACTTAATCTGCTGAACCCATGGGGGAGGACCACTACCCAGGCAACTGGGTGTGCTGCTTTCCTAAATGTGCACATACATTTCGAAATTTAATTCCCATATGCTCCTTTGAAGTATTTTCATTACCTAGTTGGAGTCCGTCTGACACAAACCTCTGGGGTAAGCCGACAGGCATGCGCTCGAGGAAAAGTGTGAGTCCGCTGAGCGTATGGGCGCGTCCGTCTCAGCTCGACCGTCTGAGATGCGACCGCCTGAAACCTAAATACTTCGCTTCCCATCTTGTTCGCCCCGTTGCTGGATTAGTCAACCTGACTCTGGATGTTTTTTTTTTCTCCGAGTCTGAAATGCCTCGGGTAGTAGTAGGGTAGTAACTAGCATGGTGGTGATGGTAGTTGTGGTTTCTCTCTCTTCTATCCATGCAACCTTCTTTTCTGTATGTTTGCGTGAACTTCTAAAGCCTCGTTGACTATTCCCCACTCTTCTTTGGTTTCTTTCAATGAAACACTCAACATGAGCACTCGTACTCGTTTGTTTTCCTTAATCTAATCTAATCAAATCTAATGCGATGGACTGTACGAGAGAGTTGCATGCGCACGGTGATGTCTGTAGACAGTTCGGTGTTTAGCTGCTTCAAGAGCAGTTTCATATCCCAATGGCTCATGTCAAATATCAATTATTTGAAAAGGACAATACTTCACTCATTGATCAACCCAAACTGTACAGTTTCATCATAGGTTTAACGTTTCCAGATCTGATCCAGCGTCAAATCTCACACTACTGTATGGACATGTCAGTAAATCCTGAGTAGCTCTAAAATAAGTTAGAAAGATTACAGTCAGGTTGGGTTATTTAAAAGATTTACGGATTTACTTAGGTTTAATTACGAGACGACAAATAATATAAAAAATATTGCGTTCCACGATTGGAACGCATATGCTAATATTTGTCATTTTTTGGGCTCTGTTATATTAGGTGAAACGATGCATGGACATAAACGGTTTTAATAGCTATGATAGGTCCCTATTTCATATACTATTATTTGTTATTTTCATAGTAATTTTATAACATGAGAAAAACTTTCAATGCCCAACAGGTTTCAAAAACTTTTACAGGTCGCTGCCTCATGTACTGTTAATTGTTATTTTCACAGTAATGTTATAATAATCGAATATATACCACACCCATCATGATTTAATAACTATGACAGGCTTCTGTCATAAATGATATTAATTGCTATTTTCATGGTAATGTTATTATAACAGTAAAAAATCTAACACCCATCCGGATTTAACAACTATTTCAGGTCTCTGAGTTCAATTCAGATTCGATGGTTACGAGTGTCTAACTCAGAGCCCTGCACGAAATCGCGCCAGAAAGCCTGATGGCGCTTGTACTATGTTTTGCTCCGTACAACACGGTTAGTGGGCTCTTCCGCGGGATAATGGCCGCTGTGGCTCTAATCGAAAGCTATAAGCAGAACGTAATTGCTGGCATAACGTGTCCGATGAAGGCTAAGCATCGATTAAAATGGTCTCATTACAGACAAAGTGGAAACCACATTTATTGTCCAAATACCATGCAATGGAATACATAATACCACTTATATCAGGAATGAAACCAGAAGCTTGGTGACCTAATTAATTACCTCTAAGTATACGAAATTATTTTTGTGATCACAAATTATGGAGTAATCCAGTTGGTTACTCTATTTCTCTCACTTCACGTCATCTATTGCCCCATCGATTTTTTTATTCGTTCCCTCAAGAAGCCCAAGCCCCACACTATTGATATTGTGGATTTCCATTTGAGTGGTTCTCTTGCCGAGTTTTAAAGACGTCTGCTGAACACTTATGTGCAATAATTGTTGGTCGATTGCCTCGCATTCGAATTACTCGTTCGCATTCACTCATTCTCATCCACTCAATCTCATTCACTCATTCTCATTCACTAACTAGGAAGAATTATTTTTCCAAAAGGTTGAAAAGTTGCACCATTGGATTGTTAGTGAACTACCCAACCCACACTACAATTTGACCGCGCCAGACCTGATTAATGGCAACATTTATTCTGGCTCGTGAACCATTACTTGAACTGGTCCTGTCTCATGACTCAGAAGGCGGCTCTGAGGAACAGGGACGGACTTATGATAAAGAAAGCGTGAAGGATTGAGAACTACCTTGTTAGGTATAGTCTTCTTATTTACAGCAATAAAAGGTACCATCACAAAGCAACGCCAGCGGAGAATAGAAAATAGACAAGGAAACACATTTCATATATACCCAAGGTAATAAATGCATAAATATTGAAAACATTGTGTGAAAACTTGTGATTAACGCAAGTTGTACTTGTGTCAACTCGTGATGTTGGGTCAACACACATTTGAAACGGGGGTTAAGCAATTACACGTTGTTAACACACAAGCGATGCAACGGTTAATCGTCAACCAAATCCGTGACTAGAACTGCTTGGGATGACAGGAGGCTGCTCGAGTAGCACGAGTGATTTATCTCACGACACGTTGCCAAAAGACAGGTTATCCTCAGGTTGATAACAAGCCTAAATTTTGTTGGCACTTCTTTCACACACACAATCGTTTGTTACTACCTCTGTATTTGGGTGGCAGCTCTCGGTGGAGACTGGAGAGTAGTCATACGCGCCTAACCTACATGACATTCAATATATTCAAAACACACGCATACGCGCATATATGATATGCTAAGTTACATGAAATATATCCTAAATTGAAGGGTGAAAAGCATTTCTGATCTTTGTGGATATTTCAAAACAATCTATGAGTCACCGTTTCCAACTACCGCAGCCAAAGCAAACCAATTTAGTGATAGATTTGTACGGAGCCATTTGCTATTGCAGCCGTTCACCCGGTTGCATTTGGCTGTGATGGGTCAATTGGTTGAAAACCAGCCAATGACAGTCGAGGCTGACCATTACTGACACCACTGTGAATTTTCAATCTGAGACAAATCTGCATCGATCCTTCTAATATAGATAACTACTGACAAAACAGTGAAAATGTCACATCGATCGCTAACACTGGTTGCCCTTCAAATTACAACTTTTTGTTAATAAATGACCTGATTTAAACATTAGCCAAGAAACCATAGATCAAGTAGGTTGAATCAGGTACCAGCATAAAAATACCGCCCAAATTGAATTAATAGTTGAAACTGTTTCATTTGTTTCTATGTCAAAGATTAGCTAATGAACTTTCTCAAGCATCTCTACATAAAACTGTATTGAATGGAATTTCAACATTCCCAAATAACAGTAGAAGCAACATATGATAATAATTAGTTGGGCCTCCTGTAAGGCCTTTATTGTAAAAATTTTCGAAGAAAAATATAAAATCGTTAGGGCCCCGTCGAACACAGTTATAATCATTCACAATCGCTCTCCCCACTCATTACGATCACAGCTGCAGAGATTTCGAATGTTAAATCCAAGTATTAGCAAGAGCGGTCGACGGAATTGATCTTCGCTTAAGACGTGGTGCGAAATCCGAAAATATCCCTGATGAGGAAGTCGTGTTATCCTAAAGTGCGTAATTGATTCCTAAGAGGAGTTTCACCTGCAAGTCATGAACACGATTTTTGCTCATTTAGTAAACTTTTTTGTCGGATATTTCGTGTTGGCCTCTTGCGTCCATCACATTATATACCGGCATCGAAAAAACTTCAGATAGGTAGTAAGTGTTCATGACTCACGTTAAACTCGTAATCTGCCAGATCATTTCCAATGGGGTTTGGTCTGTGTTTGAGTGAATCCCGTCGTCTCTGGGGTTGTGTCTGAGGTCCCTGAGGATAAAAACTGTTCGAAAATGATTACACAGCCTGCACGTGATAAAACTTGAAAATAAATGAAACCTGATGACATCATCTCTGCTCTTTGCATGGGCAGAAAACTCTAGCACGGGCTTCTGACAAAAGCAGCATTGTCATCAACCTATTCAGAAAAAATCTGGAGTAAGACATTTTATCAGCGCGTAGACGGCTTGCGACACTCCTCTTCGTAAAAAAAGTTTAACCGCACCCGCACTTGAGTGATTTTTGTCATTCACAAGGCAAGAGAGAAATGCTAGCATTGTGCTCCCAGAGTGTGTGACCCGTTCAGAGGGTAGTGGTTATATTTGTGTTGATGCACTGCACAGGTGTTGTAAAAGATATTGGTGCACAGGTTGAATTTGCTTATGGGCTTTGAATATAAGAGGTGATGATTATATTGTTTTGTGAGTTGCTGTCAAGTCACAGGCCTCCACATGAAAATGGCGTGAGGGCAGCGCCTACAGAGCTTCTGGCTTGAAACGGCTAATACAAACCAGGGAGTTAATAAGAGCGAGAAAATAAACGTCATACCGATCGCCGATGTGGTTTCAGAAGAAAAGACAGCATTCAGTGCAGATGCAGCAACGGAAGCTTTGCAATTAATTGTGAGTGTTTAGCCCAGGCTACTTTCACAGTGCCATCTAGTAACGAGAAGCTGTCGTCCCGGATAGGCGCTGCAGCAGAGACTGAACTGCCATAACGACTACTTTGAGCCTGTTCCACGCCTGATGAGGGAAGATGGCCCACATATTCCGGTATTTGCAACAGTTGACATTGACCAAGTCCCCCTGTTGACTTGAGAAACGGAGATGGAGCTCACATCATAGCACAAAACAGCGACGTCAAATCGAAATATCGGCTCATGGTGTGGCAATGAAAAATATCCGAAAGGCACTAGATGAGGGGCAGAGCCTTGTCGAAGCCTTGCGCCGTTGTGACTGCGATGCTGAGAGGATATCAATTAACAGTAATGTTTATTTTCATTACAACGACGTTTGCCGAGAAAAACTCATCCAGTAATTCAGAAGGTATCCATACACTGAGTATGATAGACCTGATGACAACTGAAGGCCCGGTGAGTGGTTGTACAATATGATAGTTTGGGGTGGATGGATGATTATTCATTTTATAGACCATTCACACTTTATTTTAGTATTTCAGTATTTCTTCTTGCTTGGGCTCTATTTTTTTTCTCTGCCCTTTTTCATGGTGATAAATTTTGAATGTGTTAGTATTATTATATGTATCGAGGTTGGTTGAGACAAGGTGACCCAGAGAGGGGAGGTTTTCGTGGGACACGCGGGACTCGGGGTCCCAGGGTTTCGGGAACCCGGGGGACTTGGGAGACCAGGTGGATTTGGGGGGGGGGTCCACTTGGACCTTTCAGGAGCCCCTTGAGACACCCTTGAGACCCTTTAGGACCCTTTTGAGAAACTGTGGGACCCTTTAGAAGCCCCTCTGAATACTAGAACCTCTGCTCCCCCCTCCCAGCGCTGTAAAATCCACACTCGGAAAAATGTTTGTGAGAAGCAAGAGTAGAACAATTAACCATTACAGTCAGCGGATTGCTGGCGCAGGGGGCCAGGGTCGCGTCGAGGCTGGTCGAGATCAGTCGAAACATGTTGAGGCGAGTCGAGTTAGTCGTGACGAGCCAAAACTGGCCGAAATGATTCGAGACAAACCGAGATGAGCTGAGGCGAGGGGTCTCGGGGGACTCGAGAAGCTCGGGAAGACCCACGGGAGATGGGTCACCCTCCGGGATTCATCGGGCTCTTTTGCGACCCAAGGGACCAATGCTCCCCACCGCCCTATCCCTTTGAACAATCAGTGCGAAATCAATAATCTGAGCAGTTTTTCTGCCCATGACGAACCTGCTCTTACTTGCGGGTGATTTTGTGAATGGGTTTGTGATTTTGTGAATGGGTATTTTTTCTTCAGTCTGTGCTCGCTCGCGCGTGCACATCCTATATGCAGTTTCTGGGGTTGACCTGGACTGCGTAGCTATAAAACCTTGTGACGCGTTGCGGTTGGAGTCTATCTAATCCGTGAAGCCATAGACCTTGTACCAATTTCGACGATACTGGCTGTGCGTACTGCAGCGTGCATGTTATTCTTGGAGTTCTTTGTGGTTGGAGGCGGGGAATCGTTTTGTCTGAGTCATTATCTTGCCTGAATAAAAAAATTGTACTAACAATCTGATAGGCCGCGTAGCTGTAAATATTGTGTTGCGTTGCTGTCGGGGCTGATGTTGCCCGTGTAGCCACTGACCTTGTACTAATCTCGAAGATGCTACCTGTACGCGCTAGGGTGCGTACATATCACTCTTTATAATCTAAAGGATTGGAAGCGGAGGTCCGTTTCGAGTAAGCGTTTTTCTTTTGCGCTCTAGCGTGCGTCTGACATTGCTAAAATTTTCACGTTTTCTCTAACGTTAGAAGCGTAGTTTCGTTTTTTCCTCGCACATTTAGGCGTGCGAGCCTACTGGAATCAATGATCATCGAGCCCTACGGGGGAGCCTATTATGACTCACGTTGAGGCTCTGGTGGAAATGAGGCTCAAATCAAATCAAAAATATGTTAACGCAATATTTTAATTTCCCAACCCCACGTTCTCAGGATTTCCTAACCCCAAATATTCGCGATTTCCCCAACCCTATGTATTCGTAATTACCCCAACCCCATGTATTCGCTAAGTCCCCACCCCATGAATTCATGTTTGTCCTACCTCATTTATTATTGATTTCCCAACACCAGGCATTCCTGCTTCTTACCTCAAAAAAGACGTTGTCTCTTGATCAGTTATTATAATATTGTAATTTAAAATTTGTTGCATAAAATAAAAACCAGCGGCCCACTTGCGATGAGCTGCGACGAATGCAATTGAACTGTTGTTTACGTTAATTCGAATAGTGTAAACGATAATGAAGTTTTATGTGTGGTCTAAAATAAATTGAAAAACTTTTACCACACGAAGGGAATAAATGATTGAATACTAACTAATAATTATTTGGTAACACTGTTTCCGACTTTATACTTTATTATTCATACTCCTAACTAATCTGACATTCTTAACACAAACCTTACGTAAGGTTGCAAAAGTTATCAAACTTCAGGGCAAGTTGGTACCACAAATCGAAGAAACTACGAAGTTTGTAAGCCAGGACGCATTCAGAGAACACTTGATGCTTCATTCAGTATTGACGTACATTAAAACAATGAACGATTATCTTTTGATATTTTTTTAAATAGTATCAACACAAATGTAGCGTAATGATCAGCTGATTGCGTTATTGCTCAGAAGCCTCGCAGGACACTAATAAAAACCCCATTGTTCAACCCAGAAGACAATAAATTGCTAGATCATCAGTGGTTTGGGTTTGGATAAATTGATGTAATTACTAATAGAAACAGACAACAAAATATAGAGTTGGTAATTGTATATTCCATGAGAGTGAAGAAGGCTGGAGTGCTAATCCTCATCACTCAAGAAACAGTAGATCAAGCGCTCCAACACTAACCCAACAAGTGAGTCAAACAAGCTGCCCCACATATTATGAGTCCGAGAACTATTCAAGGGATCCACACCGACTGAGATTTGTCAGCATCTGGTCAACATGACGTACGAAAGTGATCTTGTTTTCTATTACTGTAGTGTTTGTGACTTACTCATTTGTTCAGGGAAGGGGGCAGAAATGACCCAGTCCGTGATGCCTCAATAAACGGCAGGACTCCGCTAGTTACCCTCCCTAATGAACCTGTTTGGTCTATTGCAACATCATCCGTTGGTTACGGCCTATTATTATCTTATGGTCAGATAAACAGCCAGCCCCTCCGTTATGTCGAACCCGTAAACCTTTAACAGACGTTGGGACAAGGTCGGTGAGGCAAATTCCTTCTTCTCCGTGATCTAGACATGAACATCAATGTTTACAAGACATCTTGGTGTCTTGGTTTGGTCACCATGAATGATTTTGAATGCAGAAAGTCGATTTACGCTTCTTGATAAGACAACTTCAAGTCATGCAAAATAGGATTGCGCTCAACGTTTCAATTTATACATCCCGTAAATTTATCCAAGGAAAGCTAGGAGTATTTCTCTAAGCCGATCATAATGGTGAAGGGAATCAAAACGCAGTAGGAAACCTTAATTCCATAACAAAAAACACGAGAAATGTGCTACCAAGTTTTTTGTTGAGTAAAATAATCATGATCAATTATTCTCATTTGTACAACAACAACATGCAAATGATACAGATTCAGATAGAGTTACAGACACTAAGCCAAATGCCCTGAAAAGGAAGGTGGCCGACGGCAAGGCGCCCCTCACTGTCCTCTCATACATGAACACAGAAACAAACTTAGCCCTTTGTCACAGATGGATCCGGCCAGGAGACACCGCAACAACACTTCGGATCGGAAATGAGGTCCGAGATCAGTGTCAGCAGCAGGTTCCGACAGCGTAAACTGATCTCTTGCCGCATAGTAACCGAGCCCACCCTCACACACGACCATCCTGTTTCTCACCGAGATTTTATGGGCCGGAAAGCACTCAGGGCAGCGTCAGAAATCTCCACTCCCGCCCATACAGTACACATTGCACGGTCTCTCCCTACCTTTAAACTTGTGTCTCTCTTACCTAACTCCTGGTTTACGCCATCCATCCACCCAAACTACGATCTAACTCTAAGCCTAGGTAAACTCACCTCCGCTTTTGTTCCTCTTTTCTTCACCAATCTTTCATCGTCCATCCCCACCATGTGCTCGAATCATCTGATAGCACGTGAATCTACTCAGTTCCCTAACGCGTTAGTCATAAGTCCTACAGTGATGGTTTATCGTCCCGGAGATGGAGTATAGTGAATTGTCCATTTGCGGCACAGGAATTGCACGTCCGCTCCCAACACAGTTCAAGTTCACTCTAACCGTTCCCACAGATGCGGGAGGCCTAGCATCAACCGGCCAGCAGCAGCCATGCTCTGACGGCCAGATGTAGCATTACCTTGCTCCGCTCATAACTTAACCGACATCACTCGGTACTATGCTTGATTAATGTACTACACCAATTCTTAAATTATCACACGCTTTCATTTACATGCCTATCAAGGGCCAAGCCAAAATTGGAAACAGAACGAAGGGACAACTCCATGGCAATCGAGTAGAGGGGTGTTAAACCTCTTTGTAAACAATGGAATGTCTTTTGACGGGTAGAACATGTAGAATGTTTTCTACACACTCCCAGCCAAGATGAATGTTTTTTGCATTTATTGTAACGGAGAGATGATACGCAGATGCGCTGACAAGGATGCTTTTCCAGAAGGTGAGGCAGCGGTTAGCTCGTTTGCACCAGTGGGGATGGAGATATCCCTGGTGCTATTGACGATCCGATGACCTTCCTTTTCACGTTTGCGACAACGTTGGGTCTTGACTCAGCGGCTCGGGTGGATTCTCAATGAATTCCACTGTTTTCACCTCTAATGGATACAACAGTCACTAGTCGACTGATGGTTCCTCAACGTGTTTTGAGTTTCAGGTTCTCACATGACCATCTTTACCTTCGTGGGCCTTGATGATCCTGTCCAGACTCCATAACAGTCTGGGGTGGAGCCCTCGTCGAACTATGTCATCCACCTTGGGTGCAACGATTGTCCATGCATCCATGGCATGATGCCGAAGTATGGTAAGGTACTTTTTTCTAAACCTTATCTGGAAACGATGCAGAAACTTCTGGACGTTTTTCTGACGTCGTGATAGAAGCTCCGCTATGGACATGGAGGGATCTAACTCTTTCTCGGGGTCCGGTGTTGTCACTGACGTGCTGTTCAGACGATATCCGAGCATTGTTTGGGATGGTGTGAGTGGCTGAAAGTCAACAGCTGAGTCGGAGATAGAAGTGAGCGGACGTTCATTGAGGTCTGGTGACCATCTTTACTATCCTCTCCAAGAAGTCTCCAAGCCAAGGGGCCCTGTAGGGTTGAAATGCCACTTACATTTGTTTTGATTCAGTGTGCTCCGAATCCTGCGATGTTTCTCCCAAGATTTAAATATCCTGGCGGAGCTCACAAAGTTTAGTCCATTGTCACTTCTCAGCATTTAGGATAGAAGCGACGAGCAGAATTCCTTTGAAGAGTTCTTAAGAAGTCTTCTACAGACAGATCTTTGGTAAATTCCAGGTGGATGGCCTTGGTGGAGGCGCATGTGTACAGTCCAATTTACTGTTTTTTCGATCCGTGTTTCTTCTTTCACATGAAGGGGACCGGCATAATGCTCACCTGTTCCAGCAAATGGACGAGATTGACTTACCCTTTACTCAGGAAGGGTGTGTTGGTGGTCAACGGTACTGTGTCCCACGTTCTCTTCTGCACTGCATGCAATCCCTAATTGCTGCCTTGGTTCTCTGTCTAGCTCTCGGAATCCACAATTTTTGACGCAGTCTGGCCACGACGTGGTTTGTTCCCATGTGGTGCTTGACATTGTGAATATCTTCTCTGATCATTTTTATGATCTGGTATTTGATAGGTAGCAGGATTGGATAGTTTACAGAATATAT
>SDVV010038882.1:0-10686 GCA_016164225.1 Gammarus roeselii | reverse complement strand
CTAAATTAATAGTTTGTATTTATACAACTAAACCGCGTACCTGTAAATATTGTGTTGCGTTGCTGTCGGAGCTGTTATTGCCCGTGTGGCCGCTGATCTTGTTCTAATCTCGAAGATGCTACCTCTACGCACTAGGGTGCGTACGTATCAAACGTAATGTTCTAAAGGATTGGAAGCGGAGGTCCGTTTCGAGAAAGCGTTATTTCTTTTGCGCACTAGCGTGCGTCTGACACTGCTAAAATTTTCACATTTTTTCTAACGTTGAAAGCGTTGTTTCGTTTATTCCTCGCGCACTTAGGCGTGCGAGCCTACTGGAATCAATAATCATCGAGCCCTACGGGGGAGCCTATTATGACTCACGTTGAGGCTCTGGTGGAAATGAGGCTCAAATCAAATCAAATCCAGCCATGCTCCTAAAACATTTCATCTCGAAAACATTCAACATTCTTCTCTCCTCTGCTCTCACCCCCCAACCCTTAGCTCCTTAGAGCACAGTTGAGACAAAAACACCCTCGTACAGCCCTCTCTTTGCTTCCATCCCCAACGTCCTACAGCTCATTACACTCTTAAGTGCACCCAACACTTTACATCCCTCCTTCACTCGCACCTTCACTTCAGTTTCCACTAGTTCAGTTATCTCCACATGGGAGCCCAGATACTTAAAACACTGAACTTCCTCCAAAAGCTCTCCATTTAGGGTGACACTAATTTTGCTTGCATCAACAGTCCTCGAGCATCTCATTACTTTACTCTTACCCACGTTCACTCAAAGCTTCCTCCTCTCACACACTCAACCAAACTCAGACACTAGCTTACATAGCTTCTCCTCTGAATCCCCAACCAGGGCCGTATCATCAGCAAATAGCAACTGGCTCAACTGCTAACTCCACCCATTCGCTTCCAACAGCTCTAAGCCACGACCCAGCACACTCGAGTTCACCTCCCTGACCACTCCATCCATATAGAGGTTGAACAGCCAGGGAGACATCTCGCAGCCTTGTCTCAGTCCCACTTTCACTGTGTACCAATCACTCACCTCGCTTCGCACTCTGACACATGCTCGGCTGACAACATAGCAACTCTGCACCGCTTTCAACAGATGTCCGCCCACTCCTTACAAACGCAACACCCTCCACAGTGCTTACCTGTCAATCCTGTAGTACGCCTTCTCCAGATCCATGAAGGCCCAGAACACATCTTTTCCTTTGGCAAGATACTTCTCACAGGCCTGTCTCACTGCAGAAATCTGATCGGCACACCCTCTACCATTCCTAAAGCCAAACTGTCCCTTTCCTATTGTGCAGTCTCAATTTATTTATCACTTGCTTTCATGTTCCACCGGAGTCACAACGCGAAGTTAATGCAGGCTCCCCAGTAGGGCGGTGTACAGTCTCTAATCCTTTTGATCAGCACTCTCCCGTACAACTTACCAACCACACTTGACTGACTGATACCTCTCGAGTTGCAGCATTCATTTTTATCTCCTTTGCCCTTATATAGCGGAACAATGCAGGCACTGCGCCACCCAATCGGTACCACGCCTGCCACTAAACACAAGTTCAGAAACCTCACCAACTATTCGATAATCGTTACTCCACCCTTCTTCAGGCACTCGGTCGCAATGCCTTCCAAACCAGGGGCTTTCCCTGCTTTCATCACGTCCACCGCCTCCTGCACCTCTTCCCTGGTAATGTCCGTCACAAGTCTTTCTCCCAAAACTGGCATCCGAGCACCACCACCCACAGCAACGTCAGCCTCTCAGTCATCCTCAAAATTCAACAACTCATCAAAATACTCCGCCCACCTCTTCCGTACATCACCACTTTCCAACAACAACTGGCCATTTCCATCTTTCACCACTTCCTCCTTTCCGGTCTCTCCCTTTCTCACCCTCTTCACCTCTTTCCAGAGCATCTTTTTGTTCTCCTCAAAATTCTGGCACAACCGTCTGCTCCCCCAGGCATCAGCTTCCCTTTAGGCTCTCTTCACCACCCGCTTCTCTTCTCTTTGTAGCTTTCATAAGCTACCATCGACTCCATCTGCAACTACTCCTCAAACGCTACTCTTTTTCCGTGCCACCGCTAGTTTGAGGTGTGTACATATATAATTAGTCTTGTAGCGTTGAGAAACGGATGTATCTCGAGTTACTTTGTGTTTGTCTATTATGTTAATTTTTTGTATAGTGTTACTTTGGTCGAACCCGAACCCTATTGTTAGGGTCGCTGAATGTGCGTTGCTGTAGCACGAATGATGTAAAAAGGAGGGAGATTTTTGTGAGGAGGAAGTTCGATGTGTTGGCGCTGAGTGAGACAAAGTTGAAAGGTGAGGACGAATGTGAGTTTGGTGCGGGTAAGTAGAAGCAAGTCTGGTGTGGAGGAAGGTTGGGCACGAGGAGGTGTGGTCTTGATATCGAATGTTCGGTTGGCTAGTAGCGCTACCGAATGAAAAGAGGTGTCCTCAAGATTGATGTGGGTGAAAGTCAAGTTAGACGTAGAAAGATGAGCATTTGTGAGTGCTTACGGACCTGGCAGCAAGGAGGCCCATGGTGCAACGGTGGAGAGAGCACGGATAAATTTTGTGCTGGTATCGAGGAGAGTGGTTGGGAGGCTGTTGGATGTGTGGGTGTTGAGAGGGGAGGGTGGAGGATTGATTGATTTGGGCCTCATTTCCACCAGAGCCTTAACGTGAGTCATAATAGGTTCCCCCGTAGGGCGCGGTTAAAAGTAGAGCCGAGGAGTTCCAGCAGGCATTGAAGGAAGAATATGACAACGTGAGAAGACAGGACCCGAGAGATGTGGAAGAAGAATGGGAGACGTTAAGGGATGCGTTGCTGAGATGTGCGAAGAAGGTGTGTGGTGCGCGCCGTGTGGGCGGGTGCAGAAGGAAAGGCTGCGAGTGGTGGAACGAGGAGGTCAAACTGGCGGTGGCACGGAAAAGAGGAGCGTTTGAGGAGTGGTTGCAGGTGAAGTCGGAGGTGGCTCATGAAAACTACAAAGAGAGGAGAAAAGAGGTGAAGCGGGTGGTGAGGAGAGCCAAAAAGGACGCTGATACCAGGAGGGGCAGACGGTTGTGCCAGAATTTTGAGAGAAGAAAAAGATGTTCTGGAAAGAGGTGAAGAGGGTGAGAAAGGGAGAGACCGGAAAGGAGGAAGTGGTGAAAGATGGAAATGGCCAGTTGTTGTTGGAAAATGGTGATGTACGGAAGAGGTGGGACGAGTATTTTGATGAGTTGTTGAACGAAGAGGACGACAGAGAGGCTGACATTGTTGCTGTGGGTGGTGGTGCTCGGATGCCAGTTATGGGAGACTGGTTGCGGACATTACCAGGGAAGAGGTGCAGGAGGCGGTGGACGTGATGAAAGCAGGGAAAGCCCCTGGTTTGGATGCCGTTGCGACAGAGTGCCTGAAGAAGGGTGGAGTAACGAATGTCGAATGGTTGGTGAGGTTACTGAACTTGTGTTTTGTGGCAGGCGTGGTACCGATTGAGTGGCGCAGTGCCTGCATTGTTCCGCTATATAAGGGCAAAGGAGATAAAAATGAATGTTGTAACTCGGGAGGTATCAGTCTGGTATGTGTGGTTGGTAAGTTGTACGGGAGAGTGCTGATCAAAAGGATTAAGAGACTGTACGGACAGCGCAATTGGAGAGGAACAGTGTGGCTTTAGGATTGGTAGAGGGTGTACCGATCAGATTTTTGCAGTGAGTCAGGTCTGTGAGAAGTACCTTGCCAACGGAAATGATGTGTTCTGGGCCTTCATGGATCTGGAGAAGGCATTAAACAGGATTGACAGGGAGCGAGCGCTGTGGAGGGTGTTGCGTTTGTATGGAGTGAGCGGGCATCTGTTGAAAGCTGTGCAGAATTTCTATGTTGACAGCCGAGCATGTGTCAGAGTGGGAAGCAAGGTGAGTGATTGGTTCACAGTGAAAGTGGGACTGAGACAAGGCTGCGTGATGTCTCCCTGGCTGTTCAACCTCTATATGGGTGGAGTGGTCAGGGAGGTGAACGCGAGTATGCTGGGCTGTGGCTTGGAACTGTTGGAAGTTAATAGGCGTAGTTGGCAGTTGAGCCAGTTGCTATATGCTGGTTGCGGATTCTGAGGAGAAGCTATGTAGGCTAGTGTCTGAGTTTGGTAGAGTGTGTGAGAGGAGGAAGCTTCGAGTGAACGTGGGTAAGAGTAATGAGATACTCGAGGACTGTCGATGCGAGCAAAATTAGTCACCCTATGACACAGCGGGGTAAACCAGTGAAAACTGTCGGGCCCTGCTGCCGACGACGGATCCTCGGACTGCACTCGTGACCCAGAGTGTATGTTGAGGGGGTACCGGCCGGACTCTTTAGCACAAAAGAGCTAAGCTGTGTGAGTGTATGAGGGTGTGAGGTGCGCCTTGCCGTCGGTCACCCTCCTTTATGGGGGATGCGGCCTAGTTTCTGTGTCTGTTACTTTGGTCGATATTTACAACGTGGGCCAGATACTTCTTACCCTGTCGGCTTATGTCTTTCGGTCTACCTCCCAGGTGTTTGGAGAGGTAGTTATCATAGTGAATGGGTTTGTTGAGGGTGCAACTTTGTTCGCAACGCTATCTACAAGTGTTATGAGGAAATGGGTAGGGAATGATGCAGATCTTCTCTACTGGGTGGGAGCAAATCGCGGCCGCAGCCTCTTGTCGTCAGACTTTGTGCTCCGTTTGGTATTGCAGGATCTCCCTCTCAGTCTTTTCCTGGGGGCAGTCTCCGTGTCCCGTCGGGTGGCCGTTTACTTTGCAGTAAAGACAGCGAGTTTCTTCAGATGGGCACGACAAGGGATCGTCCCGTCTGTCGCGGTCGTCTTGGGAGCAGTGCGAGCATCTTTGCTTACCGTAACAATCTCTGCGCGCGTGTCCGTAATTCTGGCAATTAAAGCATCGCATCGGACGTCTTCCGAAGGGAGCATATGATTTAGGCCTCATTTCCACCAGAGCCTCAACGTGTCATAATAGGTTCCCCCCCCGTTGTGCTCGCACACCTCTTTGAGCAAGAAAAACAACGTTGTCAAAGTTAAACTATTTGAACATTCTAGTCGCGTCAGACGCACGCTGGTGCGCACAAGAATAACGTTTAGACGAAACGCATCTCTGCTTCCAATCACTAACAACTTCATGAGTAATATGTATGCGCGCTAGTGCGTACAGGTAGCTTCGTCGAGATTGGTACAAGGTTTACGTCTACACGGACATAGTAAGCTCCGACAGTAATGCAACACAATGTTTACAGCTACGCGGTCTAGTTTAGTTGATGTACATCTTATTTATCCAGGAAAGGTAAAGACTCTGACGAAACGAATCTAATTCCCGCCTCCAACCACTTGAAACTTCAAGAGTAATATGTACGCACGCTAGTTCGCACAGATAGTATAGTCGAAATTGGTACAAGGTCTATGGCTTCACGGACAGTCAGCTCCGACAGCAGCGCAACACGAAATTCACAGCTGCGCGCCAAAGTTAAATTACAGTAATTTTTATTATTCAGGTAAGATGAAGACTCAGACAAAACGAATCCCCGCCTCCAGTCATTTAGCGCTTCAAGAGTAATATGTAAGCACGCTAGTGCGCACAGGTAGAATCGTCGAGACCAGTACGAGGTTTAGGGCTACGCGAACACAGCCTGCTCTGCCAGCAACGCATCACAGTACATTTTATTCATTTGAGCAAGATAGACGTGTGGTGGTAGCCCGGGTCCCGAAAGAGCCCCGTAGGGCTACCCAAGTCCGTGGGTCCCCCGAGCTCCCCGGGTCCATCGGGTGCCCTCGTCTCAGCTCATCTCGGCTTGTCTCAAATCATTTCGGCCAGTTTCGACTCGTCGCGACCAACTCGACTCGTCTATCCTCTTCATCAGCTCCCGCAGGCGGGTGTTCATATTTGAAAAAAGATTTTCGAGTTTAGTGAGGCGGTCACCGATTTCACTGGAGAGCGCTGAGCAGTCTCCAGCTCGGGAAGGCCCATCATTTTGCTTATCTTGGCTATGGCACTCGGCATTCCGATCATATTCGTGTACAGCTTCGAGAAGCGTTCATCTGTGTCATCGACTACGACCAGAGTCAGGTCTCCTGTCGATGAGGGACTTCTGAGGGGTTCGACGCTCTTTCGCGCAGACAAGTTTGAGTAAGACGCTCTAGAGGGGCCGTCAGCCCCTCTCCGTTAAGGCCTGGTCTTGCTCATTGTTTGATCCCCGGCTTCTACCCGTGGTTCTGGGTGACTGAAGGTGGGGCTTTCTTTATATATAAATTGAAATGTATAGAAATATAGTTATATACGTTCTTAAAATTACCTTACATTTAGTCTTACAACTAGACTCAAAGCTAAATATTTTTGGTGTATGATTTTTGTTTTATATCAACTTTTTTTTGTACATTTTTTTATAAATTTCAATTGGTTCCTATTCTAAATTTAAACCCGGTGTCAGTGGGGGGGGTTCACCTCTTCGTGCCCCAAGGGGGGCTATGTCCACAAACTGAAAGGGGAGAGCACTGGAGGGATATTTTCAATCAAAACTTATTCACACTAAAGGGATAAATTAAAATTTGGTGTTTAACGAGGACGCCGCGGGAAGGCGGCTGAGCCTGGGATACCCCCAGGGGGTATCCCTCTGAGGTCCCTTATCGCTATCGCTTCTAAGAAATGATAGTCGATCTCTCCAATTAGGTTGAAAACTTGAACTTTTACGAGACGATATTTGGTCTCGAAGCAATTTCCGGCTTTGAGCGGTGACCGGCTCTTATTTTGATATAGCAAAAATAAAATAAGCTTCTATACCCTGGAAACGTAAACTTTGGAGCTTGGACGCAAAGAACAGTATGCGATAGTGTTTTCAAACTCACTGGTCACTCGTTCATCATGATACTGTCTCTGCACAAAGCTCCGATGAGTCTGGAAAGTAACCCAAGTCCCCCGAGCTACCCAGGTCCCTTAGTCTTAGCTCATCTCGGCGCGCCTCGAATCATTTTGGCCGGTCTCGACTCGTCGCGCCCAACTCGACTCGCCTCAACGTGTTTTGACTGATCTCGACCAGCCTCGACGCGGCTCTCCCTTTCTGTGCCTGTAATCCGTGGACTGTAACTGCTAAATGTTCTACTCAAGCATTTCAAATACTTCCATTTTTCTGTGTATAGGTTTTACAGCATCAGGAGGAGGAAACAAGGGTTTCAGAGTTCAGAGAGGCCTCAAGAGGGTTTTAAAGTTTCTCAAGGGGGTCCCAAAAGGACTCAGAAGGGTCCCCCCAAATCCTCCTGGTTTCCAAGTACTCCAGGTTCCTGAAGCACCCGGGTCTCCCATTCCCCGGGTCACCTAGTCTCACCCAGCCGAGATATATATAGTAACATATGCAAAATTTATCACCATGAAAAAAGCCTCCCAAGGGAACCCTGGCTGGCTAAGAAGTCAACAAATTTACCACCGAGAAATTTAGTTCGTTGACGCACCTAATTTCGGCTCGGGTCTCAAGGGTTGTGCACCTACATTTTAAAGTGATTCTTTGACCTCTGTAGGATTATACGAGCAGCCACTGGTCTTTAATGAGGACCGGTTTGTTAAGCTTTGAACAGCAAGAGGTTACCTGTAATAGCGCTTCTGCCTGGGATCTCTAAAGGGGCGTGGGAGCCAAGTCTTAGAAGGGGCCTGTTTTGTCCAGTTTTTAAGTAGAGTCCTCTTTATGGAAACTGGGGGCCCAGGCCCTTAAGAAAAACAGGTCTGTTTACTTTGTCGTGCGTGGATGAGTGCAAGGTTACCAATAGTAAATGACTGTTCAACAGTTGGAAGTTACCTAAAACAACAAGAGTACTGCCCGTGAGGTCCAATTGATGTTATAATAGTGCCACTTAACAGCTCCACTGATGTAACGCAGTTATAGTAGTGCTACTCACAGCTCCACTCATGTAACGCAGTTATAGTAATGCTACTCAACAGCTCCACTCATGTAACGCAGTTATAGTAGTGCTACTCAACAGCTCCACTCATGTAACGCAGTTATAGTAGTGCCACTTAACAGCTCCACTCATGTAACGCAGATATAGTAGTGCCACTTAAAAGCTACACTCATGCAACGCAGTTATAGTAGTGCTACTCAACAGCTCCACTCATGCAACGCAGTTATAGTAGTGCCACTTAACAGCTCCACTCATGTAACAGTTACAGTAGTGCCACTTAACAGCTCCACTCATGTAACGCAGTTATAGTAGTGCCACTTAACAGCTCCACTCATGTAACGCAGTTATAGTAGTGCCACTTAACAGCTCCATTCATGTAACACAGTTACAGTAGTGCCACTTAACAGCTCCACACATGTAACATAGTTACAGTAGTGCCACTTAAAAGCTCCACTCATGTAACGCAGATATAGTTTCTGTCTCAAAAATGTTCCTACTGGCTGCAATAGAACATAAAATATGAATAAAAATGCGCGTTCTTTCTACTAACTCTGGCATTTCAAGTGGAATTTGATTAGTTTTATTCTGATCAAAATTGGAATATACTCTTTCATGACATCCTCCTGCAATAGAGCAAGGGTGAGAGTGCTTAAGGCCCCGTATCAAGCCTGATGAGTACTCCTTAGCAAGTGTTTTACAGTAGATAACTAAAAAACTGTGTGAACATTAACCAACATAAATAAAGATTGGAAATGCGATACAAACATCGGAGACAATATCGACTTAGATTTAATTTCCAACGCAATTTAATATTCGGTCTTTCATACCAAAACTCTAGAATGGGAATGGATCAGCGTTCAGTGCTCTAGATGTAGCGAGAAATGGTGTGAGGTATCATCTCCATCAACTGGCTAGGGTTCTACTTTATGTCAAACAAAAACACAATATTTACAATTGATAGGCAAGGAATACTGGTAGGTGACGTGCAATGCGGGGATTGATACAGCATCGTTTGCCGGCTTTTGGTGTAAACGCGCTTAAACTCGATTCATAACGTGCCAAACTAGATCAAAGATGCCCATATGTTCGACATTATTAAAACGTAAAAGTTGGGAAAAACAATTCCATTGAGTGAAAGGATCAGTCTGAACTACACCTTGCTCAACGTTAGGCCCAAAAATACAAATCTACTCGCCATCAGTTATACCACAACAAAAAAATGGTCAACATAAATGGAATCAGTGAAACATGACACTATTTTGTTCAACCTAAGACTCCATCGGCACACGAGACAAATGACGATCCCACGCCAATGTTGATGTTGATCAGATTATATTTGTGAGGGGGTCCATCTCTGCCGGAATTTCAATGTCTGTCAAAAGGATAGCAGTGATCGAGGACGCGTAGGCAACATGCGACTTAAATGACACAAAAAGGTACGTATTCACCATGCAAGAACTAGTAAACATGGAGTAAACATCCTCCCCCCACGGGCAACTACCAAGACGAACTTTAGTAAACATGGATACATTTGGGGATCTCGTTTTCACTTGTAGCTAATGAAAATAAACAATTTTCTAATTATCTTGACAAAGAATATTTCTTCATATTCAGAGATATTCCATCTGTCATTTGGTTCGCATCTTTGGTTTGGCCGTAGTAGTCGACAAAGCATCCAGAAGGGTCGACTAGATACATGATAATCGTGTGGTCGACCTGCCAAAAAAAAGAGAGATGTTAAAGGGTACATTTTCCTCTGTAACAGGAGCCATCAGTTAGAGAAAAATAGGATCCTGATAAATTAAATCTTAACACGTGGATTATTTTAAAAATTCGGCAGCTCATGACGTTTCAAGTAAATCCTTCTGTTACATCAAACATACAATAACTGTAAAATCAGTTTTAAATGGGAAGAAATCCCTTCAACTGCGTAGCATTGGGATTGTTATCATCAGTTATGATGCTGTTACACCAAATGAAGCATGTGGTTGAGAGTAACACCGTGAGAAGTGAAATTAGATTACCGCTCATTGTATGTGTCTGCTCCGTTACCGTAGTACCAAGCGCACCAGTCACTCACGATATAGTCCTCGTCCTCATCCTTGGGTCCCGCGCTGAAGTACACTCTGTACGACTTGCAAGCCTCGGCTATCTTGTCCACAGACCCCGTCAGGCCAAGCAATTTGGGGTGAAACTCAGAGACATAGGCTTTGACGGCTGCGACCGAGTCCCTGTCGGGGTCGACTGTGATGAAGAGTGGCTGGATGTTGGGCAGCCCTGGGTCACCGTCTGCAGATAAGATTAAATTAAGGAAATCCCCTACACCGGAACTCTAACGTGAGCCTGAGTGCGCTCCTCGGACGGCCGTTCGTCTGCTAAGACGACCCAAAGATAAAAGAGATGGGGGGATGGACAAGCAAGAGATTTGACAATGAGCGTTCTAATCGTGAAGCCTTTAGCAGCAACAAAATCAGAAGAGGTAAATGGGAATGCCGTGCGGCTAAAAAAATACAGAGGTAGAGGGTGTGAGAAAAATGTTGCATAAAGAACCGAGCGCAGCATCCAGATTAACTGTGCTCGAACATGACGATGGGAAATGAGGGTCACAGTTTTGATGGCAGCAGCAACATCCAGATTAAACTGTGCTCAAACATGACGATGGGAAATGAGGGCCACAGTTTGTGGTGGCAGCTACATCCAGATTAAACTGTGCTCAAACATGACGATGGGAAATGAGGGCCACAGTTTGTGGTGGCAGCAGCAACATCCAGATTAAACTGTGCTCAAACAT
>SDVV010038881.1:0-10686 GCA_016164225.1 Gammarus roeselii | reverse complement strand
GTTTTCTCGTGATATGAAGGAATATTTAACTTGTTGCAAATCTACGCTAGAGTTGTTTGACTCTTCATAACAGTTTAAAATAATGTTTTAATTTTTAACAGCACGTCAGATGACGGTAGGTTAAGTGCCCTTAAGTCATTGAAAGGAAATGTGACTAGGCAGAAAAAATACCTCCGTCGACAAGAAATAGTTTTTTACTCTTCTCTGAATCTTGAACAAATGCTATCAAAAATTGTCTCTTCGCAGCAAAACTGTTTGTACCTTGTGGAGCAGCATTATTTCTTATGCTGATTGAGATTAGTGGCTGAACTAAGCCACTGTCATGCAACCCTCCGTCAGCAATTTACCGAACTCGTGTCTCGTTCCGAGCTGATATAACACGTCTTGGATTAACTTCCATCGAACGACATGTAGCATTGTTGTGGTCTCACCACATCGCTGAGTTATACCGCAAGACCCCATATGGTGAATCTCTAACACGCTGAAAACTCGTGTCACTCTTTGCTAATCTTTGGTGAATCTTCTTCCACTGAATGATGTGGTTTAGTACAGCGGCCGAAACGCAAGACCAAGTTTCAGGCGTCACTCACAATAGTGTTCCTTTCTAAATGTGTATCCCCTACAATACTATATGTATTTAATGATGTTAGAAAGTGATATATATTGTGTGTTTTGACCTCTACTTACATGTACGTATCATTTTTGTTATGAGAGTCCAAATAGCTATCACTTTTCTATAATTTGTAAAGTTTTTATGAGAAAAATCATCGACTTGTGCTTTGTCGATATGAAAGTATTAATTTTTTATTTATCTAACTCAATAAAAGTTATTGAACATGGTGATTCGATTCATTCGGTACATATTTAAATGAAGAATGTGTGAGGCCAGAATATTATGACTTTTTCTGCTGGAGACATGCGAAGCAAAATTAGCTGTGGTCTACAATGTTACAAAAAGAGTTAGTCACGTTTGAATGGTAAAAAACTTTTGCTTACGTCATAGACCGAAAAAAGATCTGCAACGACTAGATTTAGAAATCCTGTCTGCTTTGGCATACTGTTAACATAAACACTATCCAGCTTCGTTATTTCGGGGTAAAGAAATCTCTGCCCGTCATTTTCCCCACGCGTAGGCAACATAATGATCACAATAGACATCACTCGCAAGGCGGGCGAGCCTTCTTATCAAATTCTACGAATCGGCGCACCTACTTGGATGATCAACCCACCGCTAGTAAATCTAAATTTACCAACATAACGTAAAGCAACTGCTCCAACCGATATGTACAGATGAAAATTGTCGGGAGCGTTCGAGGAACAATTTTCAGGTCTCCGCCCTATGTACAAAACTCGTCGAAGTAGCAACTGCCGCTGCGCAGAGCGACCTCTGGTTAGACTATCCTACCAGAACAAGCCTCTGTTATCTCTGCAGAGCACACGCACTCTAATAAGCCATCTCTACCACTAAAATTATTCCCCCCCCCAAATACGTCATCTTCTCGTCTTTCAACCCTGCACTATTCAAACCCCGCTTAAGGTAAAATATGACACAGCCTCTTTACATCCGATGGAGATGGAGTGGTGCGCTGGCCGCGCACCACTCCATCTCCGACCTCGCTACCATCTCTGAGGCGGGCCAAGCGGTCGAAATCTGCTCAATTCCTGGTCGTGCTTTAATAAGTGGAAATGAGCTTATTGATTCCCTCGTAGAATTAGCACACGCCTATCGCGAAAAACATCATCCACTACCGAGATTGATTTCTTATTATCAACACCTTAATAACATCCTATTGGATCTGTTGGGGTGGATGGATGATTATTAATTTTATAGATCATTAACACTTTATTTTAGTATTTCTTCTTACTTGGGCTCTATTATTTTTCTCTGTCTATTTTTCTTGGTGATAGATTTTAAATTGTTTATTATTATTATATGTATCGAGGTTGGTTGAGACGGGGTGACCCAGGGAGGGGAGGTTTTCGTGGGACCCGGGGTTTCGAGAACCCGGTTGACTTGGGAGATCGGGTGGATTTGGGGTATCCACATGGAGCTTTCTGGGGCCCTTTGGGACCCGTAAGGACCCTTTTGAGAAACTGCAGGACCCTTTAGAGGCCCCTCTGAATCTTGGAACCTCCGCTCCTCCCTCCCAGCGCTGTAAAACCCATACACAGAAAAATGTTTATGTGAGATGCTTGAATAGAATAATTAACCATTACAATCCTTGGATTGCTGGCGCAGAGGGCGAGGGTCACGTCGAGGCTGGTCGAGGTGCGTCGAGATCAGTCGAAACATGTTGAAGCGAGTCGAGTTGGTCTTGACGAGCCAAAATAATTCGAGACAAGCCGAGAAGAGCTGAGGCGAGGGGTCTCGGGGAGCTCGGGAAGACCCGGGGGGACATGGATCACCCTCCGGGATTCATCGGGCTCTTTGACGACCCAAAGGACCAGTGCGCCCCCCCCCGCCCCATCCCCTTAAACAATCAGTGCGAAATCAATAATCTGAGCAGTTTTTCTGCCCATGACGAACCTGCTCTTACTTTCTTTTTCACGATCCACAATATTATAACGCTGGTGTATTTGTGCGGGAGTTCGTGTTAGTGATTTTGCGAATGGGTATTTTTTCTTCAGTCTGCGCTCACTCGCGCGTGCACGGACCATATGCAGTTTCTGGGTTTGACCTGGACTGCGCATTATAAAACCTTGTGACGCGTTGCGGTTGGAGTCCTAATCCGTGAAGCCGTGGACCTTGTACCAATTTCGACAATGTTGTCTGTGCGCACTGTCGCGCGTGCATGTTATTCTTGGAGTTCTGAGTGGCTGGAGGCGGGGATTTATTTTGTCTGAGTCTTTATCTTGCCTGAATAAATAAATTGTACTAAAAATCAAATAGACCGCGTAGCTGTAAACATTGTGTTGCGTTGCTGTCGGAGCTGGCATTGTCCGAGTAGCCGTGAACCTTGTACCAATTTCGACGATACTATCTGTGCGCACTGGCATGTGGACATATTACTCATGAGGTTCTGAGGGGTTTGAGGCAAGGATTCGTTCCGTTTCATCTGAGTCTTTATCTTACCTAAGTGAACATATTGTACTAATACAACGGAATCGCGTAGCTGTAAATATTGTTGCGTTGCTGTCGGAGCTGACTTTGTCCGAGTAGCCGTGAACCTTGTACCAATTTCGACGATACCATCTGTGCGCACTGGCGTATGGACAAATTACTCATGAGGTTCTGATGGGTTGAAGGCGAGGATTAGTTTAGTTTCATCTGAGTCTTTATCTTATCTAAATAAATAATTTGTATTTGTACAACTAAACCGCGCAGCTGTAAATATTGTTTTGCGTTGCTGTCGGAACTGAATTTGCCCGTGTAGCCACTGACCTTGTACTAATCTCGACGATGCTACCTGTACGCACTAGGGTGCGTACTTATCACTATTCAAGTTCTAAAGTATTGGAAGAGGAGGTCCGTTTCGAGTAAGCGTTTTTCTTTTGCGCACCAGCTTGCGTCTGACATTGCTAAAATTTTCAAAAAAAAATCTAACGTTAAAAGCGTAGTTTTGTTTTTTCCTCACACACTTAGGCGTGCGAGCCTACTGGAATTAATGATCATCTAGTCCTACGGGGTATCATGTCTATGCACTAAATTTTTTTAATTCTAGTTACTAAATCGCTTGTATCTGCGCGCATTTTTTCTAATTAATTGTCTTGGGCGAATCGGGAGCCGCCCGTCTAAGCGGCGGCTAATATTGAAATGTTCGTGCCACGCTCCCTCGTCACGATTGGTCGTGAGCTGAAGTTCGTGTGCTCTTCGTGAGCGAACCTGTCATCACTTAACTCTTGATAGCACCTCTCACCTCAGAGAACGACCTTGAGAAAATGGAAGCTTCCTGCTAGTACGAAGGAAGATGACGATGCTCAATTAGCGTTGGAGGGAGTCGTGCCACATTTGGGCACCTGAGTGACGTGGGAATGAGCCAGTGTATTGGAGGTTAGCTATCCATGTCGAGCAATGACGCATACAGGATTTCTTGCAAGGGGTTCATTGTTACAAGTATGTGCGTCGTGCATAATTTAGTAGTGCCCGCAGGGTTCCTAGGTAGGACTATGCGCGGTGTTTGTTAGCTTGGCCAACCTGTGGTATGAGAATATGCACCACCGGGCGTATAATTAAGAACCTCGTCAATGACTGCATTAACCTGAGGAGACCCTCCCTCGTCAATGACTGCATTAACCTGAGGAGGACCCCCCTCGTCAATGACTGCATTCACCTGTGGAGAACCTCGTTAATTACTGCATTCACCTGTAGAGAACCTCGTCAATGACTGAATTAACCTGTAGAGAACCTCGTCAATGACTGAATTAACCTGTGGAGAACCTCGTCAATGACTGCATTAACCTGTACAGAACCTGGTCAATTACTGCATTCACCTGTAGAGAACCTCATCAATGACTGAATTAACCTGTAGAGAACCTCGTCAATGACTGAATTAACCTGTGGAAAGCCTCGTCATTGACTGCATTAACCTGTAGAGAATCTCGTCAATGACTGAATTAACCTGTAGAGAACCTCGTCAATGACTGAATTAACCTGTGGAGAACCTCGTCAATGACTGCATTAACCTGTACAGAACTTGGTCAATGACTGCATTCACCTGTGGAGAACCTCGTCAAAGAGTGCATTCACCTGTGGAGAACCTCGTCAATGAGTGCATTCACCTGTGGAGAACCTCGTCAATGACTCTGCATTCACCCTGTATGCACCTGCGTGCATACGTACCACAGATGAAATGCCTTTGTTATTAACTTTGATAATGCTACTGTTTTCGCACACGAAGGAGTGCGAACCTACCAGAATCGATGATCTTTGTACCTACGGAGGAGTTTGCGATGACTCACGTCTTAGCTTCGGTGTAGATTAGCCCTTAATCTAATCTATTCTAAAATGTAATGGTAATTTCTATTAAATTCATCCACAAAAGATAGAGGGGGGGCGTGACACCGTAGCTTCCCAAGGTGCGGCACAGATGTTCAGCGTAGGGAAATTGTTGTCTTTATTGGTAGTTTGATTGGTATATTTACGATTACTTGAAACGCAACGAGTCTATTGAAAGCCAATTCTGCCGTGACCGCTTCGGAAATACACGTCCTGACGAAAAAATGGGAGGGAATACATATATGTGCCTTTCTCATGAATGCTCAGCCCGTTTTATGTACGATTTTAAATTAGATGTATGTGCAGATTCTTATTACCGTACCCACACGCTCGTATGAAAGCCTGAAAGCCTGACCAATGAACTACTTTTCCCATTTGTTGCTATTATGACTCACGTTGAGGCTCTGGTGGAAATGAGGCCCAAATCAAGTCCCATTTATTGCGCGGTCTTCAAGGTCACCTTTCACGGAATGTGTAGTACAGATGTATACTACACGTTTTGTAGTTTTTAATTTGTAAATAGATTGGCCCCTTATTCTAATCTAATTATAAATGATAACCTTTCGCTAGGTCTGTATCGACGGACCTACAAAGCTCAAACTTTCTGGAAGCCACGCTCAATGATGGTAAATTGCTCTTGCCCGGTTTATTACCTATACATGGGAAGTGATAGAATTAGTGAACCACAAGTTGACGGCATGGACACTCAGTGCTGCACCTTGAGTGGTTGGGGAGGTGTGAGGTGCCATTTCTCTCCCTCCTTCTCCCTTCGCGAATGAAATGGGTTTCAACCAGCTACAATTTGGGTGACTTGTTAGGAATGCCCCCGCCCCCTTTTGATCGATGCTCCCCTCCCTTCCAATAATCGTAGGTGCGTCTCTGCCGAAACTATTTGGGATGACGTCACAGACTCTCAACCAACTGCTGCTTGGAGTATACAATTGCTTCATAGTCAAAATACAGCACACATTAACATGCAACGGAGCGTGTACCAGCTGCCGAGGACGCATTGGAGGCCGCAGGTATTTTGATAAGCTGGTGCATCTCGAACGCACCTACGCATCTATGCATGAATAAATGTAATTCATGTTTTTAACTACCAAGTGTACCGTTTGTTTTTTCGTCTCCCCACACGGTCCTGCCACGTTTAATTACATAAAAAAAATCCTGGGACCCTTTATTCATGTGTATTTACCAGCGATTTTAATATGTACTAAAATGTTGAAATTTTTGTCGTTATATCAGTCCGTAGTCTAACCATGGCGAGTAAATTGGAATTGAGCCATCAAAGTAAAAAAAGTTTGTATATACTAAAATTTTCTCTTAAAGTGTTTGGCCGCGAATGATTTCTTCCCAGTCATTGATGCAATCTATCGCGGTAGGGTATCGCAAGGACAGCGACAAAAACTCAGCGTTGAATTTAGGTTTTAGAGTAGCAACTGGCATTTCGGAAGCGATCGACCGGGCTCCGACAGCGCGTGCAGCTCACCGCCCGACCGACTCGATGGGAAGAGAGGTTACCGCTCGACTCTCGAAGACGTGCTGCCTATTTTTGAAGTAACTTCAATGAAGTAGCGAAATGAAAATGGGTGAAGATCAAATGTTTCATGGAAACTTCAATAGAACATCTTCCGCTGTATTTTTGAATACATCACATTTAGCAATAATGAAGAAATACAAATAGAGTAAAACGAAACTCCATCGAGTTTCCGGTACGATTGAAAAAAAACTATATCGTTACAGATTAGACTTGCAATTCTGTTTATCTGTTCTCCCGAATAAAATTATCCCGTTTGTTGAGTGTGTGAAGTTTGTACATCTGACGGTGGCACGACTGTGGCACGATGCCTGGGAGGAGTTGATAGGATATACTGACATATCCGACTGATAACAGCCTGAGGACTGGCGTGAAGTGACTGCAATGTAATAGCGTATAATTGACTGGCAACGAGGCTTCATGTTATTGGTCGAGACGTTCCGGCCAATCGTCTTATATGCTCTTTTCAAATATAAAATAATGGGAAATATTTTACGGACAGCATCGAAAATTGAATAAGTTACATTTTACCCTCAGGTCTTTTATGACGAATAAAATCATCTGGTGATGTACATAATAAAATCTTTAACGGGATATTTGCCCTGCTAAAAGGTTAAAAGTGCACTAAATTTCACGCCATCGAATTTTTGTTAACTATTTCTATCAGTAGAGTAGGGTCCATTTAATAACATGGTAGTCATATCCTGGCGCGTAATAGTAATTACCATCCGAAAAACTGCGCACGAATGACTGGCAATTATGAAGAAGAAGGTCATTCGCCCATTCTGCTTGTATGAACGCATTCTAGTACTACTTGCGCCCTACGTTGAGGCTCTGGTGGAAATGAGGCCCAAATCAATCAATCTAGTACTACTACAGCTTAGCGCAAACTCTCTGAGCTGGTCTACTTCCGTAGAACAGGTGATAGTTGGTATATAATAATTCAGCTTCCTAACAATATACAAAGTTTGCTCATTCATGTGATCGTTAAATTACTTGGAACAACGGTCGCATTCAGCCTTGAACGCGGCGGCATGGAAACTTGATTACACTCGGTCTGAAAATGATGTTTCTTGAGATATTTTTTAAGCATTTCTTTCTACAGAGCGCTTTCTGAAAAAGTAATAAAAGATTATTTAACACTAACCTAACAAAACGAAGTGGTTAAATTTTCCGACTCAAGTGCATCTGTAAGGAGAAAACACTTGCATATTATTCAACACTACAAGTCCTATAGAAGCTAATACTGTTATTCGCTTAGGACTATATCTTCAAATCACTACATATTTCGTTCGTTGAAAGCAACTTATTTGCATCGTAAAGATACACGAATTTACCAACGTGACTTGACCATTCACCATCCGACAAGAATGTTTAATGACTTCGCTCGTGGCATCACCAGTGTTCGGCATGATACTGTATCTAGATACAGCGCGCGGAATCACCAGTGTTTGGCATGATACTGTATCTAGATACATCACGTGGCATCACCAGTGTTCGGCATGATATTGTATCTAGATACAGCACGTAGCATCACCTGTGTTTGGCATGATACTGTATCTAGATACAGCACGTGGCATCACCAGTGTTTGGTATGATGCTGTATCTAGATACTGCACAAGGCATCACCAGTGTTCAACACGATACTGTATCTAGATACATTACAAGAATTGATTCAGGTTTTGAACCAAATACCTTATTGATGTATTTAGATACTGCATCTCTACTGTATTATTCTAAACACTGGCCATTACCCACCCTTTCTTTTTGCATGCACCGTACTCTAACACTCACACACCTCTTCCACCACTCTCCCCTGTCCATCTCGCCCATACTCCATCCCATCCTCTCCTCTCCTCGTGGTAGCCTGCAATCTCCCCCACTCTGCGTGGTGTCTTACCCCCATTTCCTCCTCAATCATAATGATTATTCAGTGATGGGACTCCTAGTGTTTCTCATATCAGAGCTACGACGCGACCTAATAATTTCACCCCAAGGGGAGGGGGAGGAAAGGAGTGGGTGTGGTGTTAAAAACGAATCAGAGAACTGTTGCGTCACGACTTTTATATCTAGCTTGTGGTGAATGATGAAACATTGGAGATAAATCAAACTGGAGCGGTTACCACGAATCTTATCAGGCCTCCATAAATTCATTATAGCGACCCGAGGACTTTTGGTTCAAGATCCCGCTTGCAAAGATCGTATTGAATACTTTTCATTTCATGGCCAACACAAATCTGAAACGGGGATCAATAAATGAAGAGTGGTCGCACCTCCCGCGACAATAACCCTGTTATAGGTAAGCACGAGATGCACCATCTTTTCAGATGGTGCATGGCATGTGTAAAAAAATATTGCAAAATATCTCAACTCGCAATGCAAAACAACTTGACGCGCAAGAAGCCATGCAAGTTTTTCCCAGTTTGCATTTTCCCAGTTTGCATAAACCTAGCTATTTGTTCGTATAAATTAACCTTTTAGAAACACGTGCTATCTTCAAATGGTAATCCCGTTTTCAATGAGTCAAATCAATCAGAATTACTCAATAATGGTCTTGCGAGTTTTCAATCGAGTAGCATTTACACCCAACATTTGAAATATATTTCCAAATTTCAGTTAAATTTACAAAGATTAGCAATATACTATCCGAAGAGTACTTCTTTTCATAAAAGGTCACTTGCAGACCCAAAGAGGCCAAGCCACTTTCCCTTGAACCTAAAATTCCACCTACCTTACCTAAGACTAACCAGGAGACCTACAGTCTTGCGTCGGGGATAGACAAACTTGTGACCTATGGTGATTGGAACAGCCTCCCATTGAATCCATTTAAATCCGTTATTGGTTCCCTATGAATAGAAATGACCCAAAGTACCGCCAGGGCAGCGCATGGACGGCTGGCTTATGGATGTGGTCGGCTGAACCCGCTCTCCATGGGGTCGTTTGGAGGCTCTTAGAATCATATCTCACACTGGCATCATGGGGACGCTGTGGATTGTACGGCGCTGTGCCCTATGGATGGGAATTGGCATGTTCGAGGCACGATGGCAGAGTGGCGTTGTGGCCATGCACTGAGGGCCACAGAACGACACAAATCTAAAGCCGGTGGGGTGGATTTTGTACGTGAGAAAGGCCGTCCTTCAAGTAAATTAATGCTCTACCTAGCTCAGAGCCCAACATCTGAGCTAGGAAGACCTCAGATGTTGGGCTCTCCCGTTGAGGGGTTTGGGTCAATGTTCATATAAGAAACCTTGCTCGTCTGGCGGCAGTTGCGCTGTCCCGCCGTGCACCAATAAAAACTCGTGTACATGCATCGTACCACGTCTAAAGTAGTTTGGAGGGCCTAATTTTGGGCTCCAAAGTTACTAACAGCTCCTGAAATTGCTTTGAAAAAATATATAGAAAATTGAGTCAATTAATTTGGAACGTGAAAGATGTTCAAATATTTTTACCCTACTTCCTTTTTTAAATATTGTCTACAATTGATCATCGTTGGGTTGTAAATTAATCATGCCTGTTTACATGTATTTGTTCTACTGACTCGTTTATAAATTGTCGACAATCGCTTAGTGATGCGGCGTTAAATAAATTTCTGTCAATGACACCAATACCGGCTATCATAGTAAAGTAACTATACTGCACTGTAGGAATAACTTCCATGGGTTATTGTGCGGGTAGATGCGCGTATTACTTTTGGAACAGCCTAATTTGCGTGATTATAAGCAGTCAATCCTTTACCGATGAACAAACTGTGATATGTTAAATGCTCTCCAAATCCTATGTTTATGTGGTATACTATTCCCTATGAGTTATAGCAACGTACCCAGGCACAGCTTCTGCTAACTATGACGATGATCGGAATGGCTATTTACAGTAGCATAATTGTATGCAGTACAAGATCGATACCCCCATGTTATAATAATCCCACTATCAGTATTGCGCGCCTAATCCATCTACTTTATTATTGGCAATTACACGAAATAAACTGACGATACACGGTTCCATTTGGTTATTATGGAGTTCCTTGCAACACTTCATAATGCAGGCCGAACATACATCAAGGAAATATTCGATGTGTTGATAAATATGAACTTTTAATTTAATAAATTACATGACATCAACAATTACCCATAAACAAACAGAAATATTAATACTACAATTGTAAAAAATCCGCTAGTAAATCATAATTTTATGTGGTATGCATATAAATGAAATA
>SDVV010038880.1:0-10686 GCA_016164225.1 Gammarus roeselii | reverse complement strand
TTCTACTGTTTGCTACATTTATTATACCTCCTGTTTTATGTTATTGTGGCACTCATTGCATCGTCAGGTCAGTCAACTCCCAGGGAGGGCAATTAAAGCTGAGACTCAGCCCCACCTTCCTCATTACCAGGGCTTCTGATCTCATCTCAAATAGCCACCTCGAAACTTGCTAATGCATAGCAGCGGGTATTACGTTAGGCCTGGATTACACGTTAGGCCTGGATTACACGTTAGGCATGGATTACACGTTAGGCATGGATCGCATGTGACAAGAAATGTCTCTAGTTATCGAACAAATGGCTTTCTTTATTGATTGGATCATGGAGAATTTTGAGATTTACTCGAATATTTATCGGTAATTTGACAGGTTATTTTTCATTAGCTTCATTATTCAGTTTCATTTAGTAAATAATGTCCATTCATATTATGTGTGTGTTTTGTAAGGGGAATTATGGTTCGTACACACCTTCGCTAATTTGTGTTAGCAAAGCGGGAATTATTCGTTCTAAATATCAAAAAGTTACATTTTACTAGTGAGCATTCGAGGCCTCCCACCACTGTCACGGTAGTCTGTTTATGTCACAGAATGAAGTCTTGTCGCGTACACTGTCACTTTTCTCCTGAATTACCCCCCCCCCTCTTCCCCCTCTCCCAAAGGAAAATATATGATCCATGTCCCATGGTGGCATGATCAGCCATGAGATAGCAAGACTGCTTGTGGTTGTCTCGAAGCAAAAACGTGACGCTGTGTTATTTAGAGGTGTTTGCCAAAAGCCATACAATTCTTTTTGACAAGCTACGTAACATCGGAATAAACCCTACTTGGTATGAAATTTATTTGATAAATCGGCAACAATCCGTTAAACTTGATAACGCAACTACGTCAAATCCGACCACAGTTGCCTCTGGGGTCCCTCAAGGTTCGATACTTGGCCCATGTTGTTCCTGTCCGACCACAGTTGCCTCTGGGGTCCCTCAAGGTTCGATACTTGGCCCATGTTGTTCCTGTCCGACCACAGTTGCCTCTGGGGTCCCTCAAGGTTCGGTACTTGGCCCATGTTGTTCCTGGTTTTTGCAAATGACATCGACTATAAATTAACAAAAAAGGAAGCAATAATGGTCATGTACGCCGATGATGTTCACATGTTGTTTTCCCGGAAACCGTCAGATCGGAATGCGTGGAAAGACGGCGCTGAGATATTGGTAAGTAATTTGAAATCTTGGTATGACAAAAAATGACTCAAGCTCAATTCTGAAAAAAAAAATGCATCTTGTTCGGATTGAACTCGAAAAGAGAGGCAGTTCCAATGAATATCTCTACCAGGAGAGGCAAATCTGACATACATGTTGAAGATAAAGTAATAAGTCTGGGAGTATGGTTTGATCCTGATCTGTCCTTCAAACACCATGTAACTACTCTGTGTTCCAAGTTGAATGGGACACTTTTGTTCCTAACCTCCACAAAAAAAATGGATTTCAAACCAAGATTACTGATTGTCCACGCTTTAATATTTTCTCACATCAACTACTGTCTTACAGTTTGAAGGAATGCACCAAAACTCAAAGGGATAAAGTGCAACGTTTTATAAACTTTGCGGCAAGAATAACATGCGATGGTAACCACGGAAAACGAGACCACGTAAGTCCTCTCGAAAAATTACATTGGCTCAATATCGACAACAAACTGGCACTCCATGAGTCGATCAGAAGTCATAAAGATCTTCTAGAAAAACATTCACCCGGCAGCCAAAGGTACATATATTCTCGAGGTGTAAAGAACAATAGATTCACAATAAAAAATGATACTTTGCACGTTGAACACAGGAAAACAGAAACTGCCTGTTGAGCTTTTTCGATCACTGGACCAAAATCCTGGAACAACCTCCCAACAAGCCTCAAGAATCTTGAATCCAACACGTCCTTCAAGAATAGGCTGAATGAAAAACTATTGACCGATCAATTCAAAACCGTAACTTTGCCTACAGACTCAAGATCAATACATAATAGGTACCAATAGCTAGAAAATGCATTGTTCTTGAACGTGTCCGCAAATACCACCACCATTAAACTTAATACTGAGCCTCCATCTAATCGATTTTACACTGGTGATACAAATGTTTTCAATGTTGCTACTGATCACAATTGTCTCTGCCAATTACCCTGGGTGTTAACTAGCTTTTCGTCTATTTGTATGTTTCAATCGTTTTAGTATAATTATATTACGAGCTCAGCCTTTCGAGGAACGATAGGCAGCTGGAATCCAGCTTTGACAGAGGTGAACTCGATAGAATATAATTCATCGAATCATTTCTACACTTTACTCTACCATGTTTGATGATACAATCATTGTCACATACGCTACTATTGTGCTTTATCTTCTAAAACAGAAGTATATTCATCCGACTTTAGTACTCCAGTATCGAATTATTCTGATAGTCAATTGTTAAATCATTTCCTAGCGGTTATGAAGTGCGTATATTCAGCGCTACGTATGTATTTTATGTATAACTGATGTCGTCTATTCACCACTTCATTATTCATACAATGTTTTAGACCCATCTTTAAAATATGTTAGCGCATTTCGTCATGAAATGTGTATATTTCACTGTTATTTGTACATTTTATGTATAATTTATATCGTCCATTCGCCCCTTCATTATTCATACAATGTTTTAGACCCATCTTTACCATATGTTAGCGCATTTGATTTCCCAACCCCATGTTCTCGGGATTTCCTAGCCCCATGTATTTCGTGATTTTTCAACCACCGGTACTATTGTTTCCCAACGCCAGGCATTCCTGATTCTTACCTCAAAAAAAAACGTTGGCTGTCGATCATTGATTGTAATATTGTAAATTATAATCTGTAACATGTAATCATAACCGGCGGCCCACGAGAGATGAGCTGCAATGAATTCAAATTGAACTTCCGTTTACGGTAATTCAAATGGTGTATATGATAACAAAGTTTTATGTGGAATATTTGAAAATTTAAAGTCCATTGCATGACGATGGAAATGAATGATTCAATAATAATAATAATACAATTTTAGCGCATGGAAAGTTCCACGTGCGCATTGACAGGTTGTTCAATTTTACCTGTTATAGCTACAGACCTACGCTTACAGACCTACGCTTACAGACCTACGATTACAGACCTACGCTTACAGACCTACGCTTACAGACCTACGCTTACAGACCTACGCTTACAGACCTACGCTTACAGACCTACGCTTACAGACCTACGCTCACAGACCTGCGCTTACAGACCTACGCTTACAGACCTACGCTTACAGACCTACGCTTACAGACCTACGCTAACAGATCTGTTATACAGACCTACGCCTACTTCTCAAAGTCTTGTATACAGTCTTGTATGCAGCCTACCGTCCTGTATACAGTCATTAACTAGTCAAGTAATACCGCCCTGTACACAGTCATTAACTAGTCAAGTGATACCGCCATGTACACAGTCATTAACTAGTCAAGTAATACCGTCCTGAACACAGTCATTAACTAGTCAAGTAATACCGTCCTGAACACAATCATTAACTGGTCAAGTAATACCGTCCTGTACACAGTCATTAACTTGTCAAGTAATACCGTCCTGTACACAGTCATTAACTAGTCAAGTAATATTGTCCTGTACACAGTCATTAACTAGTCAAGTAATATTGTCCTGTTCACAGTCATTAACTAGTCAGGTGATACCGTCCTGTTCAGAATCATTAACTAGTCAAGTAATACCGTCCTGTACACAGTCATTAACTAGTCAAGTAATATTGTCCTGCACACAGCCATTAACTAGTCAAGTAATATTGTCCTGTTCACAGTCATTAACTAGTCAAGTAAACCGTCCTGTTCAGAGTCATTAACTAGTCAAGTAATACTGTCCTGTGCACAGTCATTAACCAGTCAAGTAGACAAAATGCATCAGCAGTGTTGATCCTCCTTCTGATCCGACCCTTGTTATCCTGATGGCTGATAATAAGTTGCATCGTCACGCTGAGTGCTGACCGTCAATGCTGACCCTTGTTATTCTGATGGCTGATAATAAGTTGCTTCGTCATACTGAGTGCTGACCATCAAAAATTCCGTGCCTAAATCTAAAGCGTGTGCAATGATTGATTTTAGGTAATTGAAAACTTCTGTTCACAAAATACACTTTTCCAAAAAAAGGGCAATTTTGCAGGCATTATTGTTGATACCTGTCGAAAACGTTGGAACACACGTCTGGCTATCCGGCCGTCATTCATTTATTGGACCAGTTAATTGCTCGGTTACGTGGTTACGTGCACAGTGTAATGTAAAATCGAGAATACAAATATGTGAAAACAGTCGAAAACATTGATTGACGTTTGTGTACGTTGTCGAAATATTAACGCCCGTCAGTAATTACGGCTGGTATCCGGCTGATATTATCCTTACCAGCCGGAATCTGTTCTAGTGCTAAAGACTAATAAAGACTTTATCAGAAAATATTTCTATCAATATGAAAACAGTTTTCATCCTCTTTTGCTGTGCTTTGCATTGTCAAGTACCAGTAACGTGTCGCAAAGGCATACAGATCGACTTATTCATGTTACACTCTGCCGTTGTTTATTCAACGGAATGGCAAGTGCCCCGTACTATCTGAATGGATTTAGGGCCCTGCCCGCGAAAAATTGTCAAGAATTTTGAAATCATGTGAATATCACGACAAATAATACGTCATTTGAATGCTTTTGTGGAGTAACACGATGTTTTTTTTATTTTTACTTAAATACTTTTTTTTCTTGCACATTTTACATTTATTCAATTTTATAGCTGGCATCGCGTAAAATATTAAAATATATCGTTCAATAGCTCGCGTAGAGTACATAAATAAAGTTACCCGTATTTTTCACAGGTCTAATTACACCTAGTAGAAGGTGACTTATTTTAACTTCTTAGTCGTTCAATGCTGGGTGACGTCACGACCAGCTGCGTAGATCAGCTGTGGGACTCATTGTAAACATTTGAGGTACTTTATACAATACGAGTGCGGTTATTCGTCCTGTTAATGGCTATGGCCGTACACAACCTTGGGTCGGTGCTGTGAGCCAGACACCGCCTCATCTATACTTACATACCATTTCCAAATAATTATCAATATAAAAAATATCTTGCAATCTGACACTAAGCTACTTAACTTACAATGTTCACACACATGTAGTTACGTATATAATATGACGATTGTAGTACAGCTGTAACAATAAATGACTGTTTCCTAAGCAATGACAGCGGCAGTAGCGACACATTTCCTACTTTAAAAATATTATTAAACTGGGGTCTCGGGCGGCTGCTAAGGCTATCTGCGGCACCTGCCTCTCTCCTATTTTAGGAGACATGCATGCAACTGTTGCCCGATTGGGCTGAACATTGAACCTCGGTCGTTGGTATCACCGTCGTGCAGCACATCGGTGCCCGCTCAGCGCGCCACTCAGCACCTCCTGGTGAGGGCCGCAAGCTGGATTATTGCTCTAATGCTGCAGTCGGTGGGGGGATATTCTACTGCAATGCTGTTATCGCTGGGCTGGAGGGACCATTGTTGGATTTGGTGTCATGAATGACTGTTGGTAATGAGGGCACTGTGTTGCCATGATTAACGCCATCTCGTGGCAGTGGCGCACTATGCTGAGGGCACTGTGTTGCCATGATTAACGCCATCTCGTGACAGTGGCGCACTATGCTGAGGGCACTGTGTTGCCATGATTAACACCATCTCGTGACAGTGGCGCACTATGCTGAAGGCACTGTGTTGCCATGATTAACGCCATCTCGTGGCAGTGGCGCACTATGTTGAGGGCACTATGTTGCCATGATTAACGCCATCTCGTGGCAGTGGCGCACTATGCTGAGGGCACTGTGTTACCATGATTAACGCCATCTCGTGGCAGTGGCGCACTATGTTGAGGGCACTGTGTTGCCATGATTAACGCCATCTCGTGGCAGTGGCACACTATGCTGAAGGCACTATGTTGCCATGATTAACGCCATCTCGTGACAGTGGCGCACTATGTTGAGGGCACTGTGTTACCATGATTAACACCATCTCGAGGCAGTGGCGCACTATGTTGAGGGCACTGTGTTACCATGATTAACGCCATCTCGTGGCAGTGGCGGACTGAAAGGAGATCCCCGCTCCATGCCCTCACTCCTCCCGTTACCCTATTTTATTATGCGTGAGCGAGAAAATTAGTTGAAAATACCTCCCCTTTCTTTGGCCTAAGGCCTCTTCCTTCAAGAAATCCTGGGTGCATTACGGTCTCGTGGTGCCATGCATGTCTGTGTTAGCCAGGAACGCCCTGCTCTAGCTTGATCACTGTCCGTGTTCACACTGTACATATGTTACACACATAACGAAATGGATGAAAGATCCTCCATGGCAAGCGCGGGATGCCACCACACCGACGTGGTCGCAATTACAGTCATGCAAGTGGCGTTCCTCTGTACCGCGTGGCGGTTCCTCTATGAAGGCAGCACCGGTAAATCCTTCGAAGCTAAGGTGACAGCGAGTACATGTTACCGTGCAAGGAGGCTCACGTTTAATGACTCCATGCACGGAGACTCACGTTTAAAAATACACCATGCACGGAGGCTCACGTTTAATGACTCCATGCACGGAGGCTCACGTTTAATGACTCCATTCACGGAGGCTCACGTTTAATGACTCCATGCACGGAGGCTCACGTTTAATGACTCCATGCACGGAGGCTCACGTTTAATGACTCCATGCACGGAGGCTCACGTTTAACGACTCCATGCACGGAGGCTCACGTTTAATGACTCCATGCACGGAGGCTCACGTTTAATGAATCCATGCACGGGGGCTCACGTTTAATGATTCTTTTATTTCATTAGTGGGAGTCATGATATCTTCGAGTTATTCTTCCCCGAACTGTTGGTGTCGTCGGTCGTTGCCGTGTCGGGACCAGAGGGGACGGGGGCGACCGGCGGCTCCCGGATGGGATGGGGCCTAAAAGTGTTCTTCTTAGCTCCTTGCGTGGAAGTCAGATGGACTGAAGAGAGGCTAGAGCACACTGTGTTACTACATGCACTGTCCGTCTACAAATTACGTTCATTCGTTAACGCTTGGAACACTATATTTTTAGTTTTAATGGTTGCTTGGCCTAGTATCGTGTTTACACATTTATAGGTTGATAACGAATAGAAAATGCAAAACGCCATCAATAACGGGTGTACTTTTATTTTTTTAGTTCTCTACTAAATTTACATGTAATTTTTGCACACTCTTCAAAAAATTTGTGCGTTTGTCTTCATTTAACTGAAAACTGAAAAATTACCCTCTGGAATTGAGGGCTACACTTGACCAAAAAAAATGTTTGCAGCAAGGCTGCTATTAATTTTCAATCGATCGACTATTACGGAAATGAAGACTGTTCGCTTAAACGTAATAGAATTTTACGATTTATTGGTTGAATCTTGAATAGTGGAAAAATATTGAATAGACAGAAGGAGGTAATGAATAGCCTTGGTTTGCCTTCTAGTCTTGTTAGCGAGGCCATGGTGACGGCACGCGCCTGGGCACCAGTGACGTTAGATCACGTGACAACTGCGTCATCATTTAAGTTGTTTGGTTTACCCGTTCATCATAAAAGCCTTGTACTGAGACTACTTTGTCCCTCGCAAGAACTGGCGAACAGCAGTAATCGGCCTAAGTTCTAGAAAGGAGAATTGCAGCTCCTTCAATCGCAAAAGAAAGCACATACAAGCCGTCATCATGCTATCATACATGCTTTCATCATGCTATCATACATGCTATCATACATGCTTCCATCATGCTTTCATACATGCTTTCATCATGTTTTCATACATGCTTCCATCATGCTATCATACATGCTTCCATCATGCTATCATACATGCTTTCATCATGTTATCATACATGCTTTCATCATGCTATCATACATGCTTTCATCATGCTATCATACATGCTTTCATCATGCTAACATACATGCTTTCATCATGCTATCATACATGCTTTCATCATGCTAACATACATGCTTTCATCATGCTATCATTCATGCTTTCATCATGCTAACATACATGCTCTCATCATGCTTACATGCATGCTTTCATCATGCTATCATACATGCTTTCATCATGCTAACATGCATGCTTTCATCATGCTATCATAAATGCTTTCATCATGCTATAATACATGCTTTCATCATGCTAACATGCATGCTCTCATCATGCTTACATGCATGCTTTCATCATGCTATCATGCATGCATTCATCATGCTAACATGCATGCTTTCATCATGCTACCATGCATGCTTTCATCATGCTATCATACATGCTTTCATCATGCTAACATGCATGCTTTCATCATGCTATTATGCATGCTTTCATCATGCTATCATGCATCCTTTCATCATGCTAACATTAGTACCGTCATGACACTCCTTTCCAACGATATAATGGATATATTTTTCTAGTCGATCTGTGAACCACATATCTGTATAGTAGATAAATGCAAATGCAATTCCACATAAGATGCGCGTGGTCTGTTTTGATGGGTGACAATTTCGCTGTGTCGAGCCCTTCATCGTCAGACCAGTCAAGCCCTTCATCGTCAGACCAGTCAAGCCCATCGATCTCAGCCTGAACGATGCAATCGCTTGTCACCTCATCCATCTCATTGATTTTTCGTGTTTCATCTTCTTTTGAAACATGGCTATTTATCGTTTATTGTCTATTCAGACCTCATATATTCAATAAACGTCGTGAGGTATGAATAGACAATGAGCTATAAATGGACAATCATATCATAACTATGGTTCTTAATCATGCACAATTTTTTTCATGTAGTCTATTTATACCTCATAGACGATTTGTATACCTTATGTAAAGTTTAATTATTCCGTATTGTCTATTTATATATCATTTCTAAATTCTAATTATTCCATATTATCTATTTATACTTTTTGGTTTATTCATACGTAATTTTCTATTCCTACCTTAAAGTCTTAATATTCCCCACAGCCTATTGATGCCTACCGGTGTATTTATTCCTCAGGGACTGAGAGCACCTCGACTTGGCCAGGCGTGTTTTTCTTATTCATCACGTACGCCTTCCCTTCAAATGTTTCTTTTGCGAATTACATTGAGTCGGTTCAATTAATTAAGTCCGGTTCATCTAATTGAGGGCGGTTCATTTAATTAAGGGCGGTTCATCTAATTAAGGGCGGTTTGTCGTCTGCCGATGATGAGCCGCCCTCAACTTATTATCCCAGGAAGAGGATGGCAACCAGACTCCCGCTTTGGGTGTTCCCGGCTGAGACTCTGAACGGCAACTCTGAAGTAGTAAAGAAACAGTCATGGAAGGTGTCAGCAACGTGGCAAGTTGCTACACGCAGTAATAATTTTTTTGTTATCGGTTAGCATTGAGCTGAGGAGATAATGGCAGCAAGAAACCATTTCTATTAGCAGTATGAAACCATTAGGAGCTATTGGCAGTATGAAACCATTAGGAGCTGTTGGCAGCAAGATACCATTAGGAACTATTAGCAGTAAGATACCATTACACAGAGAGAAATGTATGGTAATAGATACATGTGTATCGTAAATTCAACATGACGTGACTTATTGAATTTTCTCCAATAAGATTTTCCTTTTGAATTTACATATTTCGTACTGTTGAATTTAAAAGATTTCGTCATGTAACTATTACATGAAGGCTAGAAACAAAAATCAGCTTTTCCTTATAAAAGTGTACGTAAACTATACTTTTCAATAAATAATGATTGCTTGGTCGAAAGCTGTACACAAGCTTGAGTTTCTCCATGATATCGAAAGAGGTAAAAGATCTGAGACGAGTGGGGTTCGAACCCGAGACACTGAAACCCTGAGTTTGAGACTGATACCACTAAGCCATTAGAATCTTGAAAAGTTTGGGATCGCTAAAGTATATAGTGTTCTATTAATTATTTTCATTAGGATATTTGATTTGATTTTAGCAAGGAAAACGGTGTAATTTTGATGAAGGGAATTTATGAAGACTTGTTGCGACGCGAATTCATGCAAATTGACGCACCATAAAGTATCATGTAATAGTCAACAGATTCATGTAGTGTCAACAAGACATCCGGGAACATGGCCTAAAGAAGTGAAACACCGGCATAATTTATCGGATACATGTAAGTTCAACAAGATCTAAAATCAATATGAAAATAATTGTTGATTCAAACAGACTTATTGCAGATATCATGTTACATTTAAATGTATATGGCTATGAACAGGTCAACATGACAAATATTGTACATTTTACAAGACATTTTCTCTCTGTGTAGGAACTATTGGCAGTAATATACCATTAGGAACTATTGACAGTAAGATACCATTAGGAACTATTGGCAGAAAGATACCATTAGGAACTATTGGCAGTAAGATACCATTCATTATTTGCCGTCAGTAATGGTGGTGTGCGCTTTACAACATCTCACTACACCCAGTGACGGGCTCGTCCTGCTGTCAGGTTCCATAACTGCTGCTGTGAGATTGTAATGACAAGGGGTTCTAATGGCATGAGGTTGATCCATTGCTTCTGTCTATAGGTACTGGGTCCACCTTTCATGCCCAGTGGCAAACAAGGGGTTCTAATGGCATGAGGTTGATACACTGCTACTGTCTATAGGTACTGGG
>SDVV010038879.1:0-10686 GCA_016164225.1 Gammarus roeselii | reverse complement strand
CGCCAAGCTGATGCGGTGTGAGGGGCGCCAAGCTGATGCGGTGTGAGGGGCGCCTATCTGATGCGGTGTGAGGGGCGCCAAGCTGATGCGGTGCGAGGAAGGCAAGCTGATGCGGTGTGAGGGGCGCCAAGCTGATGCGGTGTGAGGGGCGCCAAGCTGATGCGGTGTGAGGACGCGCCAAGCTGATGCGGTGCGAGGGGCGCCAAGCTGATGCTGTGTGAGGGGCGCCAAGCTGATGCTGTGTGAGGGGCGCCAAGCTGATGCGGTGCGAGGGGCGTCAAGCTGATACGGTGCGTGGGGTGCCAAGCTGATGCGGTGTGAGGGGCGCCAAGCTGATGTGGTGTGAGGGGCGCCAAGCTGATGTGGTGTGAGGGGCGCCAAGCTGATGCGGTGTGAGGGGCGCCAAGCTGATGCGGTGGGCTTTTGCACCCTGTCGTTCATCTCCGCTGAAAGTATTTAAATACGTATTGGTACATGTACCGGGGGAATGGGGGTTATTGCACATTATAATTGATGAAAGTAATGTTCTTTATTGGGTATGAAAGATGTACTGACAGTATTTCTCTTGTCAATGTCTGATAACGGTATTTTGGATGTTTGAATATTTTCTTCATAGTGTTGATTAATATTTTTTCCATAGGGTTAATTAATATGTCTTCATAGTGTTGATTAATATTTTCTTCATAGTGTTATTCATTTTCTTCTAAAAGTGTTAATTAATATTTATTTTTATTGTGTTAAATAATATTTTCTTCGTAGTGTTAATTAATATTTTCTTCGCAGTGTTAATATATATCCTAAAAAAGTACAAAAGTTATCAACGTCATCTGATTCCCCTTGTCGGTTTAGGTAAAGAAATGCCTGTCAGCAATCCTGCTGGCTCGTTCCCGCTAACGCGTTCTAACTAATTGGTTCCTGCTGACTCGTTCCCGCTAACGCGTTCTAACTAATAGGTTCCTGCTGACTCGTTCCCTCTAACGCGTTCCAACTAATAGGTTCCTGCTAACTCGTTCCCTCTAACGCGTTCCAACTAATAGGTTCCTGCTGACTCGTTCCCTCTAACGCGTTCTAACTAATAGGTTCCTGCTGACTCGTTCCCTCTAACGCGTTCCAACTAATAGGTCTCCTGCTGACTCGTTCCTTCTAACGCGTTCCAACTAATAGGTCTCCTGCTGACTCGTTCCCTCTAACGCGTTCCAACTAATAGGTTCCTGCTGACTCGTTCCCTCTAACGCGTTCCAACTAATAGGTTCCTGCTGACTCGTTCCCTCTAACGCGTTCCAACTAATAGGTTCCTGCTGACTCGTTACCTCTAACGCGTTCCAACTAATAGGTTCCTGCTAACTCGTTCCCGCTGACGCGTTCCCGCTGACGCGTTCCCACTTTTCCAATTTAGAACCCATCGCACAGAAAACGGTGCTATCGACTGTTACTCATGCCATTGGAGGTGAAAAATTCACGGTCGTATATTTGTATGGTCATCTTCAGCTTTCTCTCTAATTTAGCACCGCCTCATGTCAAAGGTCAAGTATGAGACAGTCGAAGACTTTACCCCCAATTATTTAGTTTGGAAAGCTGTGGAACTCTGAAATGAAATCGGTAATATCAGTGTCTTCTTCTGAATTCCTCTGTCATGTGTCAGATGGCATCAAACCCGGTGGATGAAAGGGGGGCTACTGCCCCGTCGCCTGCACCCCTTACCCCCCCACCTCTGCCGCAAATATTGCCTCTGCCAACTGGTGCGGGAAACAGTAGCCGCGGAAAGAGTTTTGGTGGAGCTCATATTTCAGGGGACGAGGGGATTCGCGTTTGTTCACGTACGGTTTATTAACTGAGAACCCCTTAGATATGACAGACTGGTCCCTAGTTTCTGCTGGGGCCTTGAACCGCACGTTTGCTTGCATTGGTTGTGATACTTTCAATCTAACGTAACTTAACATCGGTAAAGCCGGTCAAGAGGCCTCCAAAGTTACTCCCTGGCCCCTGGCGCGAACCAGGGAGCCGATGGGGAGCAGAAAGAAACTCCGTTTAGGAGGGACCAGCATTCCCTCCGGAGCGATGACAACCAAAATTCCAATGGCCAAGAACGTCAGCCTCTTCAAGATGACCAGCGCCACCTCAGCCAAAGACGACCGGAGAGCCAACCGCATCGACGAGTTAACCAGGAACGTCCAGGAAATCAGGAATCTATTAGGCAAAACGACCGACCTCTTTGAGCAGGAAGCAGATGTTTTCGCCGCAGAATCTAGCACAATTGACGACCGTTTAACGAAACACGAGGGTCATGGCAAGACCATTTTTCTCCACATCCATGAACTATTAAATAACCAACTAACTAGAGAACCCGCAACTTACGCGAGTACCGCTACCTCTATGTCCGACGACCACTTCGACAACTCTTCACCCCACAAAAACCCCATCCAAGCTCCAAGGGCTGCAAGGAGGAAGCAATATACGCCATTCAATGAACACAACTTGTTCAACAATAGTCATACCTTTCCCGAACACCTGAAGATCACGTTCGACGCCAACGACAGACCGGATATTTGTCCGTACATTCTGCGAAAGGAGTTGGGCTCTTTCACTGACCGCCCAGTCCCGAGCGTCGCCACCAGCGGCGACGAAGGCTTTGCCATCAGAGTAGACACAAAACTTCAAAGTGACACGATTCTCTCCAAAACCACTCTGTGAAAAACCATGCATAATAGTGCCGCACCTGACTTTCTCTACAAGTTCAGATTTGATCTACGATATCCCGAAGGAGAAAATCGAGGAGTACATCACTGGACTCGTTCAATACGAAGACTACTCTGTTGAAGCAAAGGTCGCACGGGGGATCACACCAAGGAGAGAGACTACCACAGCCCTGATACTAAAATTCAACTGCCCTACTCCACCAAAATATCTAGACATTCCCTTCTGCGCCACCAAAACAGAGATGCTCCTACTGCTCCCAGGACGACCACGACAAACTGGAAGATCCCCAGTCATGCCAGTCTGGAAAACAGCACTGTTTTTACTGCAAAGTAGACTGACACCCCACCGGACATAGAGATTGCCCAGAGGAAGAGACTGAGAGAGCGATCCTCCAGAACCAGATAGATCACGGGGTCGGGCGACGAGAGGCTGTAGTCTCGATGTGCTCTTTCCAGAATGACCTTCCTACCCGGGAGAGAAGACCAGCACTATTTCCCACCCACTTCCTCATAATGTTCAATGAAAGTTGTGCAAGAAAAATCGCCTTATCAACTAATCCATTTATAATGATGCAGTCACTCACCGAACAACTTATAGGAAAACCGAAAAAATTCAACGACAGGGAAAGAAATATCTGGCCTACGTCGTAGAACGTTAACAAAGTAACACTATACAAAAGATTACCCACATAAACAAACTCCAATTTACAGTTTAAATACATCCGGCATTCAACGATACCAAACGAATTATATACACCTCCCGACTCCAACACTCCTACCTGGCTGCAGTGCTTCCTCACTCAGCCTAGCGACCGCCCCTGCACCAGAGACGCACAGTCCTATAAATTATTTATGCGGTGCCCAGGAGGACGACGAGATGGATGCATCCCCCGCAGTTGACCACGCAGCAAGGCTCACTACTATATAAACGAAAAAAGCTAGGAGATGAAGAATCCTCCGATATCCAGGCGCCACTGAGCAAAAAGATCAGCAACAACTCCCAAATAACTGCCCGCCAGGACCAAAATCCAGAACTACCTCCACATGTCTCAAATGCGGCTCCATTCATGGAAAACCACTGCGAGGGACACGATTTCCCGTTAACAAACCCGACTCATGAACACGCTACCAGCGAGATTGATCACGGCGTCGCATTCGGCGCTTATATCGAAAACTCGTACACGACACCTATGTACAACCAGTCATCTTACCTGGGCTAAATACCTCTCACTCCACACAACCACTCACGCAGATCAAAAAGGCTACCACAAAAGAAGAGCGCACATGCTCACAAAGCAAACACAAAGAGCACACACCCTCGTCTTCCCACAAGAACACTCACAGTCGCGCCCGCAGCAACCACAGCAGACCACCTTCCATCGAAGGTGGACACTCCCGTGAACACTCCCGACCCGGAACCCCTGGGCAAACTCAAAAACGCGAGCACCACGAAAGCTCCAGCAAATCACGCGAACACTCTGGATCATCAAGGTCTGAGTGCGAACAGCCTTCAAAATGAACACTAAAATACTCTATTGGAACTGCCAGGGACTCTGAAACAAGACAGACAAATTACTACTCTTAATCGCCACTCATAAACCTTTGTTGATAGGCCTCCAAGAGATCAAACTTCGAGAGACCGCCACCTTCAGAATCGCCCAATATATCATACAACGCCGCGAAGGCCACACCAATGTGACTGCTCACGTCCGAGTGGCACTTATGATCCACCAAAGCGTATCTCGCCTCCCCCTTCCCCTGAGGATAAAATTCCAAGCTATCGCTTTAAAGATATGCGTCTCAAGGCCAATAACAGTGGTATCCATATACTCATCACGAAGCCATGACCTCTCGGAAGCACTAATGACCGAATTGCTAAACCAACTGCCCTCGCCAATACTCCTCCTTGGAGACTTTGACAGCTACCATGAAACATGGGGCTGCGTGAGAACAGCCCCCAGTGGAGTGATAATGGCAAACACCATAAACACTCACAACCTGGTCCTTCTCAACGACAGACAACCCACCCGAATCACCCCCGAAAGTGAAACTGCCATCGATTTATCCATATGCACCCCCACTTTGGCACCACAACTCGTTCGGGGAGTTCTGCCTTCAACACGCGATAGCGACTATAACCCAGTCATTATATCGCTTCTTACCAACCAACCAAGCAACCAACCAAGAAAATCCTGCCCCACTAGAACTTCGATTCAACGACCGGAAAGCCAGCTGGGTTGAATACTCAGCACACATCGCGTGGACGGCATCCCCGAAAACATATCTGAACACGACCTCGTCGCCCACCTATGTGAAAAGTTTCAAGCTGCAGCCGAAGCAAGCATTCCCCAATATGCCCCTTCAACCTTGTTTCCAAAACCATGGTGGTGCCGAGGGATGCAAGATGCATGAGATAAGCGTGAAAAGCTATACCATGCCTACCGAGGCGCACGGTACCCCAGGAACCGAGTAGCGTGGAAAAGGGCATCTTCTGTATACCGAAAACTTCTAGTGAAGAAACGTGAAAGCTGGGCTCAATTAGTCGATACTATTAATCGAAACACTCCCTTCTCCCAGGTGTGGGAAAAAATTCGACGTATCCAGGGAAAACACAAGCGGCCTATTAACATTCTGTCAGACGGAGGCCGAACTTATTCTTCCCACGCGGAAATCGCTAACAAACTAGCTCAGACGTTTAATCAAATTTCGCAATCAACAAACTACACGGCTGCTTTCGAACGGGAAAAGGACTTGCGAGAAAGTGAACGTCTTGACTTTACTTCTTGAAACGAAGAGGCCTACACGAACTACAGTGAGGTATATGCCATACACGTGAAACTTCACCTGGGCGAGACCGGGAACACATCAACATGATCAAAAATCTCCCAGATGGCGCCCGTTAGCACTTATGAAAAGTGTTCAACGCTCTGTATTCACGCTAATTTTTTCCCGATCAATGGCGGGAATCTATAATTATCCCAATACCCAAACCTGGGAAATTCCTCGGTGACCGACGTAACTATCGCCCCATCGCTCCTACCAGCGTCCTCAGCAAGACCATGGAAAGAACGATAAACACGCGCCTTGTCGACTATCTTGATATGCATGCAGGCCTGAACAGCATTCAGTGTGGCGGCTGCAAGCACCACTCTACGACGGACCACCTTGGAAGACTGATATCTGACATTAGACAGGCATTTGTCGGAGAGGAACACGTGGTTTCCATATTTTTCGACGTGGAAAAAATCATACGATACTACCTGGAAATATGGCATCATGAAGGATCTCCACCGCAAAGGGCTGAGAGGCCACTTACCACGTTACATCCACAAATTCATGCAAAACCGCACCTTCAGGGTTAAGTTCAGCGACACCCTGTCATCATCCTATCCGCAAGAAATGGGCGTCCCCCAAGGAAGCGTCCTCAGTGTCACTTTTTTTATACTCAAAATCGTCCAGATAGCAGACATTCTCCCGCGCGACGGAAGATTGCTTTCATCGCTATACGTGGACGACTTACAAATAAGCTACAGGCACCCAGCCTCTTAACAATTCAACAGGAACTCCAGAAATGTCTAAACCTAGTCGGAAACTGGGCCTTCCTAAACGAATTCCTATTATCGCCCTCCAAAAAGAAAAGCATGCGCTTAACTCTTGTTCCCGGTTTACACCTTAAACCAGCTCTACCGCTGGACAACACTCCGCTAGTATACGACGAATCAATAAAATTCCTCGGTCTTGTGTGGAACCCTAAATTCATGGTGACCTCATATTGCAGCCCTGGAGACTCACTGCAAAAAGGCAACCGGACTCATCCTCTCTGTAACATCCTTGAATTTCGGACCCAATATGGACACCGGCATGACGTTATTCAGAACAATAATACGCTCGCGCATTGACTATGGAGCAATTGTTTACTGTTCAGCAGTCAAAACCACCCTTGAACCTCTCTCCATCATCGTAAATAACGCCCTGCGTATCACAACCAGTGCATTCCGTTACATACTCACCAAATCCTTGAATGCGCTTGCTAACGAGCTCCCTCTCCCGCTCTGGAGAGACAAACTCTCACAACAGTAATAGTTCAAGACAAGGAGCTACATCAATAGCCCTGCACTCGGTGACGTCACCAACCAAACTCATCCCCTCGCTGCGGAACAAATCATCCGAAGACAGGCTTCGTGAACTCAATCTTTATTCGCTAGAGAAACGTCGAGTCAGAGGCGACATGATAGAAGTGTGGAAGATTATGAAGGGTAAGGAAAACGTCGACCGAGCGAGCCTTTTCACTCTAGATACAAACGGAGTGTCTAGGAACAATGGATACAAAATCGTTGGGAAACATTTCTCACTCGACATTACGCGCAATTTCTTCACGTATAGAGTTGTCGAAGAATGGAACAAACTTCCAGCGGAGGTTATAAACAGCAATACAATCGAAACGTTTAAGTCGCAGCCCGATAAGTTCTACATAAATCGCCGATAAATAGCTAAAGCGTTCCATTTCCTGTTGTTATAAAGAAATTAGAAATGGCACATAAAGCTCTCTTAGACGTTCTACTTCAAAACCAATTCTCTTGCCACCAAAAGGCAACCTAGTTTGGGCCAATAGGCCTTTTAGACGTTCTACTCCAGAACTAATACTCTTGCTACCAAAAGGCAACCTTTGGGCCAATAGGCCTGTTGTTGTCTTCCTACACTTGTAAACACTTGTAAACATTCTTGATAAACGCCTCTTTGCAGCTTAGAAGAACATATGCCCACCCTTTTCTCTACGCGTGGGTAACTTACTGACCTCGCTGAACATCAGTTGCAAAGCAAACCAGTCTTTATTCTAATATCGAATTTTCAAATCAACACACCAACGTGGATGATCAGCCCACCATTGGTCAACCTAGATTTTCGAACGTACCCCAAAGCAACACCCCCAACCCACACGTTCCGCCGAGAATTTTCACGACTACTTGATGAACAGTACTTTGAGCACCATCATATATACACTGACGGCTCCAAAACATCGGACGAAGTGGGAGCTGCCGCCGTAGGCGAAGGGACCTCGCGTTCGGCCACCCTACCCTAAGAGGCCTTTGTATTCTTTGCAGAGCTGCACGCACTCGAGTTAGTCATTTCCGTTACAACAAGTGACTGTTTCCCCAAAAACATGTTTGCATTTTTCTAAGGGCACTTCGATCACCTTGCCCTTAGAAAAATGCAACACGACCTCACAATGTCCGAGACGGGCTAAGCGGTCGAGTTCTGCTAAATCCCTGGACACGCGGGAATAAGAGGAAACGAGCGCGCATATTCCCTCTCTAAACGGGTGTCCACCCAGCAAGAACAATTCATCTCCATACATTACCGAGGCTGGTTCCCAGTCATCAACTCGCGAATAACATCACGGTGAAACGACTCTTGGCCATCCGTGGGAGAGTGCGACGCCAGATTTTTAAATAATAGAGACCAAGTGTTCATTAACCGTCTATGCACAGGACACACTTGGATAATCCTCAATCACCTAATGGACGTAGGCATAGGACCGGACGCAGCACTATGCCCCTGTTGCCACCAAGTGGCAATCTGCGTGAAACACTTACATATGGATTGTGATGCACTCGCAGCAGCCCGACGAGCGTTCTTGAGCCCCCCGTGCAACCTACAACGCCTGCCCACAGAAACAGAACACCGAAATAAACTGATCGCTTTCGGAAAACACATCTGACTATATGGAGCCTTACGAAAGTAACGTTCGGGTCCATCCTGAACTCGCTGTTCTCCCTGCGTATTAATTGTGAATTTTAACTTGACTTCGTGCACGAAGCTGTGCAGAATCAACGGATCGTCGTGCCCGACGGGGTAGCTCTCGGTGACTACACGCTGGAGCTCCGGTGGAGAACAGAGGAGGCTGCTATTGCTACTTTACGTTAAACCTACTCTGTATCTACGTTAAAACCTTCTCTGTATCTGCGTTAAACCTACTCTGTATCTGCGTTAAACCTACTCTGTATCTGCGTTAAACCTACTCTGTATCTGTGTTAAACCTATTCTGTATCTGCGTCAAACCTACTCTGCATCTGCTTTAAACATACTCTGTATCTGCGTTAAACCCACTTTGTATCTATGTTAAACCTACTCGGTATTTATGTTAAACCTATTCAGTATCTATGTTAAACCTATTCAGTATCAATGTTAAACCTACTCTGTATCTATGTTAAACCTACTCTGTATCTATTTTAACCTACTCTGTATCTACGTTAAACCTACTCTGTATCTACGTTAAACCTACTCTGTATCTACGTTAAACCTACTCTGTATCTACGTTAAACCTACTCTGAATGTACGTTGAACCTACTTGTAGTCTATGCTGCAACTTCTTGTAGTCTATGCTGCGACTTCTTGTAATCTACGTAGCACCTACTTTAAAACTCTTCAATTGCCCTACGTTGGAGTCTGCATTAACTTCGCGTTGGGTGTAAAACGGAAGCAACTACTACTACTGCAGGGGACAAGGAATTGGTTGAAAGAGGGCAGTCCTTGGTATTGGGGCGGCGCTACAGACTTCTGCTTTCGGTATTGAGGTGACGGGTTAGCCTCCGGTATTGGTTTGAAGGTCGTACATGTATATGCACGTATAGAGTAGAAATTGATTTCAAGGTCGTACATACATATATATAAGCACGTAGAAAATAGAGCCATACAGTCGAATCTTGGAGACGTTGCCATTCAGCCACTGTAGAATCATTATAGGGACATTAAAGTAACACTGTAAAGCGCTTGAAGGTATTTAATGAGGTAATAGAGTATCACGCTTTCAACCTTTACCCGCACTGTCTAGCTTCGTTGGGCTGATTATTACTGCGGGCATCAATTTATCCACACTGTCTAGCTTCGTTGGGCTGATTATTACTGCGGGCATCACTTTATCCACACTGCCTAGCTTCGTTGGGCTGAATATTACTGCGGGCATCACTTTATCCACACTGTCTAGCTTCGTTGCGCTGAATATTACTGCGGGCATCATTTTGTCCACTGCCTAGCTTCGTTGCGCTGAATATTACTGCGGGCATCACTTTATCCGCACTGCCTAGCTTAGTTGGGCTGATTATTACTGTAGGGCATCACTTTATCCGCACTGCCTACCATCGTTGAGCTGATTACTGCTGCAGTGCATCACTTTATCCGCACTGCCCACCGTCGTTGGGCTGACTACTGCTGCAGTGCTTAATGTCAAAGAAAATCAAAGTGGTTCAGGAGCTTATGCAAAATTCATAATTCTTGTGTAATCGTTTCTGGATGTTACCATCCCTTGATTGTGAAGCAGAGACTAAAACTTTCAATTGCAAAACTCTCTAGGGATGGTACAAAGAGCTTCGGTTCATTATTAACTTCGTATTTTTCAACACGTGCGATCAGACACAGAAATTTCCCCCTGAAGAATAATACTGACGGTCAATGTGAAAAAAAATCCTGCACAGGCCTTCCTCCCAAGCCATTCTATCCTGTCCCTTATAAGCTAGTTCTCTCCTAGCCCTTATAAGCTAGGTCAATCACCTTGTCCATGGGATCTCGTTAAGCTAGCGACGGCCAATGCATTCCGGCCGCCCTTAGAGTGCCGCCGCTCGAAGACAGCTGACGCACAAGAAGAGCTGATACTGCCCAAGAAGAGCTGCCACCGACCAAGAAGAGCCGCCACCGACCAAGAAGAGCCGCCACCGACCAAGAAGAGCCGCCACCGACCAAGAAAGGCCGCCACCGCCTAATAAGAGCTGCCACCGCACAAGAAAAGCTGCCACCGCACAGAAAAAGCTGCCACCGCACAAAACGAGCTGCCACCGTACACGAAGAGCTGCCACCGTACACGAAGAGCTGCCACCGTACACGAAGAGCTGCCACCGTACACGAAGAGCTGCCACCGTACACGAAGAGCTGCCACCGTACACGAAGAGCTGCCACCGTACACGAAGAGCTGCCACCGTACACGAAGAGCTGCCAC
>SDVV010038878.1:0-10687 GCA_016164225.1 Gammarus roeselii | reverse complement strand
GGCGCCCGTTGAATAGCAAGGAGAGCGAGTGTAGAGGAGGGCATGATGGCGTCCGTTGAATAGCAAGGAGAGCGAGTTATGAGGAGGGCATGAGGGCGACCTTTGAATAGCAAGGAGAGCAAGTGTAGAGGAGGGCATGAGGGCGCGCGTTGAATAGCAAAGAGAACGAGTGTAGAGAAGGGCATGATGGCGCCCGTTGAATGGCAAGGAGAGCGAGTGTAGAGGAGGGCATGAGGGCGCCCGTTGAATAGCAAGGAGAGCGAGTGTAGAGGAGGGCATGAGGATGCCCGTTGAATAGCAAGGAGAACGAGTGTAGAGGAGAGCATGATGGCGTCCGTTGAATAGCAAGGAGGGCGAGTGTAAAGGAGGGCAGAGGCGCTACCCCTGCCACTAAATTCTTTTATAGCTAAAGTCAGATCAACCCTATCATCTCCGCCAACTGCCTTATCAGCATTAGTTGTTCCGACTACCTACCTACGGACCATTCTTTAACAGCGAACATTCGTAGCGTTCCTCAGTCACACCAGCCACTGTCATATCTGCCAGTGACATTCTGGCGAAAATCTGTTCCTGCCCACGTCATTATCAGCCACCAGTCGTACCATTTTACCGGTTATCACTTTAATGAAACTTTTCCTGCCCAACCTAACCTAACCTAGGGTACGTGTTTCTAACCCGCGGGGCAAAAGTACGTATTTCTTACCCGCGGGGTAAACATACGTATTTTTGTAGGGTACGTAATGCCGTTTTTTAGCGTTCTTTTATTGAAGTTTCATTAAAGTGATAACTGTTAGGTTGTTACGCCTGTTTCGGTGTAATGACAGTGACAGATACGACCGTGGCAGATTTTGAAGTGGTGGAAATGCGTGTGGGCTGAATCATCGTTAGGTAGAAAGCACGTGGGATGAAAGATTTTTAGCGGTTTTGACAGTGTCTGGCCATAACAGTGAGGTGAAGTGATGGGGCGATAGTGCGCGTAAGCGGGAATGATTTTAGCGCTAACGCTGGGCTCCCGGTGGGCATGAGGGCGTCCGTTGAGTAGCAAGGAGAGCGAGTTATGAAACGGGCATGAGTGCGTCCGTTGAATAGCGAGGAGAGCGATTATGAGGAGGGCATGAGGGCGCCCGTTAAATAGCAAGGAGAGCGAGTATAGAGGAGGGCATGATGGCGTCCGTTGAATAGCAAATTGAGCGAGTGAAGAGGAGGGCATGACGGCGACCGTTGAATAGCAAATTGAGCGAGTGAAGAGGAGTGCATGAATGCATTCGTTTAAATCGTTTCTGACGAGCTGCGTTCATTGAAAATTGTTCAAAATGTCTTGTGGAAACATCAAACGGTGTGAGTTATTTATAGTTACATATAAACATGCAAATACTTAAATAGATCTACGATCTACTGTGAGATGTCTCATAAACCGAACAATTTTATAACTATGTGAGTACTTCTATAATTAAGTTCTTAGTCAAATTTAACTGAGACAATATTGCTATCTCTTCGACATCACGTGACTTCCTTCGTGTCTTTTTGGGTAAAATGAGATTACATGATACGGCAACCTTTGCAACAGGTTTGAGTTGATTTAACGCAGTATTGCTTCTATCAATCAAACGATCGTTCACGATCTGTCATGCAACCCTGCCAACGTATCATCACCAACAGTCAAAGAACCCTGCCACCGTATCAGTCCTGGTCTCCATATCTCAGAAAAGACGTTATTAAATTAGAGAAGGTTCAACGTAGAGCTACCAGTCTCATCTCTTCGCTGCTTAATAAATCGTACGAAGACAGGCTACGTGAATTGAATCTTTATTCGCTAGAGAAACGTCGAGTCAGAGGCGACATGATCGCTCTAGATACAAACGGAGTGACCAGGAACAATGTGTACAAAATCTTTGAAACGTTTCTCACTCGAAATCACGCGCATTTTTTTCACGTATAGAGTTGCCGAAGATAGGAACAAACTTCCAGCGGAGGTTGTAGACAGCAATACAATCGGAACGTTTAAATCGCTGCTCGATGAGTTCTACATAAATCGCCGATGATAGCTATATCGTTCCCTATCTTGATGTTATATAAACAGAAAATGCAAATGAAGCTCTCTTAGACGTTCTACTTCAGAACTAACCGGCTTGCTTTCAAAAGGCAACCTAGTGTGAGCCAATAGGCCTGTTGTTGTCTTTAAATACTTGTAAACACTTATATCATCACCAACAGTCATGCAACCGTGTCATCAGCATCTGTTATGCAACCCAGGCACCTTATCGCCACCAACCGTTATGCAATCCTGCCTTCGTATCATCACCAACTGTCGTGCAGTCCTACCACGGCAACAACACCAACTGTCATGCAGTCCTACCACGGCATCATCACCAACTGTCATGCAGTCCTACCACAGCATCATCACCAACTGTCAGGCAGTCCTACCACGGCATCCTAAACTACTGTCCTGCCACCCTGTTACCGTATCATCACCAACTGTCAACGAGCCCGGCCTACGTATCATCATCATCCCTGCCACCATCACAGGGTTGGTGATGATACTGACCGCAGCTCTGTTCTCTTTCTAATACAATTTTTGGTCTGTTGAAGCCTGCTTCGGAGTTCCATCCTCCCCGTTTGGTTACATGTTGTGACGTCCCCAGCTGATCGTCGTTCCACAACCTCCCCTCCCCCGCAGACCCCGGTCCTCGACCCCAATGCGAATGGGACATCATGAGCATTAATAGATCAATACGGCAGTGCTGACCACTAATGACCTGTTGACTTCATTGATAATATTCAAATGGAACTTTACATGTTGAGCCAGTGAACTCGTATAGGTTACGGTGGCTGCTTCGTCATGTGAAATGGAAGGCAGCTAAATATACGGATTATATGCATTTGACAATGTCTGCGACGATTATGATTGACTGTGGATAGATAATCGAATTCCTTCTTATTCAATTCTTGCATGGTGCCTTGGCAGCACAGAATTGACGGCAAATGAATGTCATTGTGACAATTTTCAATCCTTGTCAGTAGGACAGTGTTAACGGAATCAATGATTTAAACATATATTTTCCACTAAATTATTGCATTGGAGAGATAATATTTTTATTTAATCGCCCGATATACACCCCCAACCCCTGCCCTCTTTCTTACCAGCTACTCCTATTTTCGGAAATAATTGAAGCAGCCTTGCAAAGTCAGATTACGTGCCGTCAATTGGAGCAGCCCTACAAAGCCAGATAACGTGTTGATAATTGGTGCAGCCTTGCAAAGCCAGATAACGCGTTGTCAACTGAAGCAGCCTTACAAAGCCAGATTACATATTGTTAAGTAGTTCCTCCTCGAAAAGCCAGATAACGTGTTGTCAACTGAAGAAGCCTTACAAAGCCAGATTACGTATTGTTAAGTAGTGCCGCATCGAAAAGCCATATAAAGAGTCGTCAGTTAGAGCAGCTCTATAAAACCAGATAACGTGTCATCAATTGGAGCAGCCTTGCAAAGCCAGATAACGTGTCGTCAGTTGGAGCAGCCGTGCAAAGCCAGATAACGTGTCGTCAGTTGGAGCAGCCGTGCAAAGCCAGATAACGTGTCGTCAGTTATAGCAGCATTGCAAAGCCAGATAACGTGTCGTCAGTTAGAGCAGCCATGCAAAGCCAGATAACGTGTCTCCAGTTGGAGCAGCCTTGCAAAGCCAGATAACGTGTCGTCAGTTGGAGCAGCCTTGCAAAGCCAGATAAAGTGTCGTCAGTTAGAGCAGCCTTGCAAAGCCAGATAACGTGTCGTCAGTTGGAGCAGCCTTGCAAAGCCAGATAACGCGTCCTCCAGTTTTAACTAATGGCTCGCCTGAAATGTGTTGACCGCTTTACTTACGTTCCCGTTGTCACATGAGATGTGTTTCAGCAAAACCGTTATTTTAAAATGGTTCCATCATCTGCATTCCAACTTCTACAATAATCCAGCGAACTGCAACTCAATTTTGCATTCCAGTCTCCGTTGATCTCCAGAATGTTTACACCCGAATTGAACTTGTCTTCCGATTAGTTGATGTTGGGGCCGCAATCAACCCAAGCTGGAGCTAATTACAGGGCTACGAGGCAAGTCAAATTAGGTTCAAAGTTGGCTGGGTCTAGTGTCAGAAGAGCCAGGATACCTGGATGCGAGGTCTCGCTAATCAGGTCAACTATAATACTGCTACAAGGCAACTGCATCACACCAAATGAAGACGTCATTTTGAAATGTAAGGAAGTTTCAAATGTGTACCTCTTTTGATGTTTGTCAGCAGAGGTCGCATCTCTGGTGGCTGCTTGCATATGACCCACCTAGACTTAGGATAATAATAATCACGGTTTTATCTTTACTTTAACACCTTGATGTAAACCAATATTTGCAATTGACATTTAGAAATGATGCACAAGTCAACACCAAGAAAACCAAGTGACATAACTTGTTACGATCTGGGAGCGACCAAAAGGTTAGCAATAGTCACGTCTGAAGAGGAACAAACTAACTGAAACATTTATTTTTAATTCTTTGATTATTTGTTGTATCGAAGTCAAAGTGATATGGTGATTGAATCAATTGATCCACCATCTCGAAAGCAGGCTTTCCCCATGCTAGGAAGAGCTCGCCCATGTATTTTGGCTCTCCTGAAGTTAACAATTGTACTTAGAAGTGAGTCTTCTTTGCTAAGTGATGCTCTCAACCAAAATCGCAGCTAAGGCGGCTTTTGGTTTGTATGCACATTAACACCGCAGTTGCCATGAGAAAATAATGAACTCTTCTCCCATGGCTTTCAATGCTCATAGTACGACCAACTTTTAAATTTCACATTAATTTTAGCAGCACGTATTATGAGAGATCCGGATTTTTTAGCGGGGCTCTAGTTATCTTACCGCCAGTCGGCCAATCATCTCTCTGTTTCCATGCAGAGGTTCCTTTGATCTTGGACTGTCTGCTCGAAGCAAGAACACGCGACGGATCAATTCGTCTCTCTGCGCGTTAAAAGAAAGCGGTTTCGTCGATCTCGTCTGTCTTCTGTAACCCAGAACCCTTGACAGCTTCATTTGTCTCGCCAGTGGTTACTAGACACCGTCCTCGCTGAGGATTTATGAGAGGCTCCCCCTGCAGGCAAGCTGTTGCAACTCGACAAAAGAAATTGCAGATCTGCTTGCCGAAGAGGTGGTGTCAAGGATATAATATATGGCTTCTCCTGCAGAAGGGAGATTGCGACATATTGTTGGGTGGACGAAACGAATCTGAATCACTTTGTCAGCGAATAAAATGGCCATTGGCACTATTTTCTTGGGGCGGTCTGTGATGTTGTGGGCCTTAATTCATTTCCTAGGGGCTGTCTGTGATGGCGGGGGCCTCAATTCATTTCCTAGGGGCTATCTGTGATGACGGGGTCCTCAATTCTTTTCCCAGGGCTGTCTGTGATGGCGTGGGCCTCAATTCATTTCCTAGGGGCTGTCTGTGATGGCGTGGGCCTCAATTCATTTCCTAGGGGCTGTCTGTGATGGCGTAGGCCTCAATTCGTTTCCTAAGGGCTGTCTGTGATAGCGTGAGCCTCAATTTTGTTACATATGCAGGGATGAAATACCTCTCAAATTTATTCAGTTTTTCGATTTAATGAAGCTTTATATGAATCCAATTGTAATCCACTGGAACGGGCTTTGTCTCCGGGATTGGCAGAGCAATTGGGACATTCACTGTGGTACGAATCCGCCGTGTACGGATGAGACCAAATACTTTGGCAAGATAAAAGATGGAACACAACTCACGTCAGTCAAAAATATTGTTTATTAATTAGTAACAATGTGTTGTGATTTTAAGTGAGCCTATTGTGGAAAAAAAACATTCTTCTTGCGACCTCAGTTGCGCGATTGACACAAAAACGTAATCCAATTGTGTCAAAATTTGATCTACTTAAGATACTTTGTGTAGACTATATGTAATCTTGGTGGTTACAAGAAAACATCTTGGACTGAATGATGTTGAATTGTTTGAATGCAAGTCATCAGAATATTGACCGTTTTGAATTAAAAATTCTCTTACTACCAACTTCAAAATATTGTTTCTCCTAGGAATCATTCGGAGCAGCCATCCCACCTGACCCCAGCTGTGTTATTGCAGTGACGTCACCATTTGCACGTTGCTGCCTCATCTGCCTGCCGCCAGAGGGTTTGAGTAATGAGCTACCTCAACAATCAGGGTGACCAGTAGGTAAAGGTTCATCAAGACCCAACGAGGGATCAGAGTAGCCAGTAGTTAAAGGTCTATGAAGACACAGACACGGTTCTCGCTTGATCAATGTGTGAGCCTCAGGATATTCGCCGGGGTTGGTAAATCAGGCAAACTTGACATTTTTCTTATTTCCCAGTCGTTCAATTGAAAATCGGGGGGGCCTTGCAGGTGATAATGCTGAATGCTATTGAACCACCTGCTAGTTTTGGCACTTTGCAATAACACATTTAGTGAAATTTTGCATAATTTCCCCGGTACTTTCCTCACTCTATTTGCATTGATATTGAATGCGTGACCTTCGTGCATTTTCCAATTGTTGATTATCATGATACACGTCAGTCAGCTTTCTATTTAATATGATAGCAAGGCTCTTAATCTCATGTGATACTTCATTTCCTTTACTGTAATTGCTGAGGGGAAACGTAGTTGAAGAGGCTTGTCTCTCTTCACTTCCCTGCTCATAAAGCGTCCCGAGAGGATAGCAAGTCAGTGACTATTTGCATCAATTGTTTCTTGATATTAAAGTTTTCATGGTCCAATAATACAGTTTACTGCCACTCGCCTCGACTTGTTCATCATGCGCTTTAGTTACTCAGGGACTCTTTTGCAACGATGACCATTATTGCTTGGGTGATACAAGGACTCAGCGCATAAGATCAAACGAATGCCACATCTTAGCATTGCAAATTTTGATTCGTTGAATGGACGTTGTTTACCCCAGCTCACTTGATAATTTCCAATAGAATCTCTTAAACATTTTGGTCATCTTTGTGATCCGTCATTATGTCTCACTCTCTGGTATCATTGACATAGCAGGACGCAGAACAATGCCTCACTCTCTGGTATCATCGACAGAGCAGGACAGAGATGGAATTTAACATTTTCCGATCAGATAATTGACAACAATCAAACCGAGAAGAAGGTCAAGCACCGTGCCATGTGAGTACCCACTGCAGCGCCCTGTGGATCCCCACTACGGTACCCCGTGGGTCCCCACTGCAGTGCCTTGTGGGTTCCCACTATACACATCCGCTAGTGGAGAAGTTTCCACGTTCACTTCGACAATTTAGGTTATGTGTTTTAGAAAATTTGGGGCATTTCCAAGGATATAAGCGTTCTGTGAACAATCAATTAAGGACTACATTGTCCGAAATTGTAGAAAAGTCTAGGTAAATCAGATTATCAATTGAATTGTCAAAAATGGCAGAATTATATCATCATACTGTTTCAGTAGTTGGGTCAGCGTGTCTCTCTCATTTCTGTAACCATGTGGCATCGAGTTGAGCTATAAATTACATAACACCGTGTTATGTAAATTAAAAGCTCTGCTATTTCATGGGCCTGTGAGGGTGTCCCTTTCCGCTGGAGGGAAGATGACGGAAGGTGAGAGATATTTGACCGAAAATCAGTAGCAGCAAAGCCAGTACCTGCCTGCATTGTTTCAAGAGAACAGGTGAAATGTGGTCTGGTCAGAGGGCGCTGTCGAAACCTCTAACATCGAATGCTTCTGTAATTTCAGAGATGTCAATGATAACAATCATCAATTAATTTCTTGGACTGCCTCAGGATTTGGCTGCGGGATACTAAACAATTCCCCGGGAATGCTCACTCAAAGGTTAAAACATGGCCTTCTTTTCATCTGACAGATGACTGTATTCATCAGTATTATTGGGTAAACTTTTGTTTTGCTGAGAATTTGACAGCATAAGCTAAAACTACTTGTTATTTTTTGTCCTTTTTATAGCAGTTGTATGTTCATTTTGTTATGTGAATCTTTAAGTAGCTTGAAATTAAAATAATTACTTATTTGGTTCGGCAAATCTTCTGGGGTTTACAGCATTGCTACGATTCTATTCGTCTTATTGATTGTTTGTTCTCGTGCGTTATTCTCTCTGAATAATACGTGCTTCTTTTATGTATTTGTCTCCTTTCCTGCATATGTTTCTCAGATTTTCCAATCGACTCCATCAAACGACCGCATATTCAGCGATTGACTCGTATAATCGTTGTGATCTTCGTCAAACAGACCAGTAAGCAGACACTGTCAGTTTCATTATTGTAGAAGGGTTGATGGATGAGAAAAAACGGTCAAATGGACTGAGAGAAATTCTCCTCTTCCAAGGCTAAAAAACTTCCCGGTCGGTCAACTGACAAGTACAGATTGGCCCTGCTGTTTAGCACCTTTTGTATGCAAGTAAATTGCAAATCGAATGCCCCCTGATACAAACCACACCCCTGTTTAACAAAGAAAGACGGATCACGATATTTGAAATTTATAAAACAATTTGTTTGAACCTGTGAGCATAATTTTTAAGATGTAGAAATACTGTTACTGTATGATTATATTTGCCATCATAACACGCATCAGAGTGTTATATCTCACGATATTGCAAACAGAGGATTTCCAATCATACACGCGTTGTCTATAAGTGATGAATTTATTTACCCTATAGACACAGCAAGAGTATTAGTTGGATATTTCTTGGAGCGTAAGCGAGCGAATAACTCCTTTTGACCTTGCGAGGTCGAGGTCTAGTTAACACTCACTGCCCTTCTAAGTTCCACTCCAATCACTCCTGACACATACCAACTCACATCTACACATCAAGTACACACATGTGTACGCTCGACATTACGTCACTACCTCCCGCTAGCATGGCATGGGACGAGCTCGTGTCATCGGAGATGTTATGGTCAGTCCCGATGTTATGGTCAGTCCCATTGTCGCCTACGACTGAACAACATTAGTTCAAATAAGGTTAGGATGTTGGTTACTGGTTTGTTCTCCTATCACAAACTAGGTTATCGGATCAAACTAACCGAGCGAAGTGACCTCCTGGTCGATGCATGCATAATCTAAGAAAAACTGATTGCTGACGACCGCTGCGTACCGATAGCCTCCTTTGTTACACATGTAGACATAACACTGACATAGGGATATGACAAAGAGCTAACATCTACGCCCTCCGCTGAGGTCGTTACTGAGTGACGAGTATTGCTATTGAAACGTTTTATGAATGATGCCGGGCTTGCTGGGACATTTGTTCGGGGGTTGACTAATTTATGATGAGTCGACGATGTTCTGATTCGTCATTGCATGAGTCCTTAATGCCCTGAGAATGCAATCATAAGCGCCTCCTGTAATCCTCGTTGTTGATCTCAAGCCTCTATACTGTAAACCAAGCAACGAAGTCACCTCGACGGAAGTACCTTCTCTTTCGAGCTCTCTAAACTGGCAACCCGGTTGAATTGCTCACATCATAGACATCAGAATCAACACAGTTATCTCTAAACTCTATTAAAACACAACAGCAAATTGATATCAGCATTTTTTCTCTATTCAGCAGATTCCTAGATATTATTTTGCTTGCCATGTAATATAACTCGTTTGACATCCCAGAATCCACCCTCCAACACACACTCTCATACCAGGGAAGTGTTTTGCACTGCTCCCCTTCTCTTTGATACTAGATTAAAAGTAATGTATCGTGTTTCTTTGTGAACAGCTTCAAGATCGGATTATGTGACGCTCTCGGACTTGCTCAGACTTCCACGCTCAATATCTTTGTCAGTTCTGGTGGATTGGGTATCCAGAAGGCCCAGGGTCAACCTTGACTAGTTTTATCTCAACTTCACAATAAGTCGTTATCTTAGTCGGAGTCGCTTCATAAAACGAGCTCCAAGAAAAGTTTTTATCACGAAAGGGTCGGCTGAACGAGGATGCGATCGGAACAGAGAGAGACAGTGGCGCTATTCAGAAATCTAAGAACACATTGGAAGTTAAGGTAGGAATTAACGGTGCCCTGAGAGGGAATGATCCTCGGAAGAACATTTCCTAAAACCAAGGCTCGCCTACCTGCTGTCTCCTGTCACTGTAGCGGTTCCTGGGTAGATGGTATTCCTGTCGACCCTCTAGTGGCTTTACTGGACCCTGACTCGCCACGCAATGCTCTTGCGCCCAGAGTTGGCTTGAAGGTCTGTTATATGCACTTCGGGCAATGGATGAACAAGGCATTCACGCGCTCTGATGCTTCAACAGTGGTGGCCGTAACACGGGCATTTGACTTTTAATACCATCATTGAACGAGTCCTATATGAATTCGGTCTTAGCACGATCATGGAGCCTGATATCAAACGCAGCGGTGGTAAGCGCCCCTTCTCTGGAGGGCGTAACCTTGGTCGGGATTGCAGCAGCGTTGACACTTTCACTGCGAGTTTCCTGCCTAGTACTACTTCCGCGGCAGGAAGAGCTGTCAATGCGGATGAAAAAATAATAAAACAAGTGTAAGTCTGTCTGTATGAGTTACCTATTGCGTTTCTTTTCACCAACAACAACTGATGTATTTGACATGTCCAGCAGCTTCTATATCCGTAGCATCGGTTGTCGGTTAGCTACTACCTCTTGGCACCGTCGCAAAACATTCTGGTGAAAGGAGATGCTCGGAAGAGCGTATAA
>SDVV010038877.1:0-10687 GCA_016164225.1 Gammarus roeselii | reverse complement strand
TTATATATATATGTATATGTATATATATATTCCGTGTAACTCACCTGAACATATCCCCTCCCCACCCTACCCAACCTAGTTCTTCCTCTGAGTCTACCTAGCTTGCACCTGACCATCTCTAACAGCATCCTCCCTCCCAATAGCTCAAACCTCCACCCCCACCGAACATCAGGGGTCCCGCTGTAACCGGTCCCTGTAATAGAGTCATTACCTGCCGCAGTCCCCCGCTCTTGGTATGCTGCCTCCCCCCCCCCCCCCCCCCCCCCCCCCTCACTCCCGCTCGGCTGTGTCTCGAGTGGGCATGAGTTGCCATAACTCGCCATGTTTGCATCCACGCGCGATGCTCTCCGGAGGATCCTGACAGTAAATGAATGTTTCATTACTCATAGGTCCCAAATAAAATATCCACTTTGCTAGAGGCTAAATAGAATTCCAATAATCCCTCTTGATAATTCCAACTCCTGGTGTCTGAATTTGCTAAACCAGAACAGGTGTACGCTTGAGGCAAAGACCTCGGAATTGAACCTCGGCGATATAATTACATTGACAACAGTTACTGCAATGTTGGCGCTGAAAAGGATGTGACTGTGTAATCACAAAATGATACAGCTATGTGTATGCACATCAAAAGGTAGTTAGTCACAAAAGATGCAGCTAGTTTGCCTAAAAAAGTGCATAGCTGATCATGATATTAAGTGGCCAAAGACAAACCGATGTGGCTGCACGGTTTTAAAATAATGCGGCCTGTTTTTAAGGATAGTAAGGTGGAAGCGAGTACGGCTAGGTATTGAACCTAGTAATACAATAGGTTGACTTATAGCTTAGTTTAGGCTAGTTGCTACAGTCCAAGCTTTATGAGTCTTTGCGCTCTCCCGGGCGCTCGACAACACAAAACACGTCCGTGCTCATGTTAAGTTGCTGCGTTTCTTCTCGTGTGAGCTTCCCTACCTGCCACGCAGACGTAATACTGAGAATCCCCATTACACGTATCTTCTTCGGTATCCTTACTCGTGAATCGGCAATGTTGATAAGTCTATGTCTACGGTGCAAAAACAACTTGTGTTCAAATTAAGCAAGTTATAAAATTAGTGTAACTAGTTTCAAACTGAAGTGAATAGTTACAAAAGTATATCATTTGTTATAACCGTACGTAACTTCTAACAACAGAAATGTGATTATTTTCAAAAGCGTGTAGCTAGTTTCGAAAGCGTGTAGCTAGTTTCAAAAGCGTGTAGCTAGTTTCAAAAGCGTGTAGCTAGTTTCAAAAGCGTGTAGCTAGTTTCAAAAGCGTGTAGCTAGTTTCAAAAGCGTGTAGCTAGTTTCAAAAGCGTGTAGCTAGTTTCAAAAGCGTGTAGCTAGTTTCAAAAGCGTGTAGCTAGTTTCAAAAGCGTGTAGCTAGTTTCAAAAGCGTGTAGCTAGTTTCAAAAGCGTGTAGCTAGATTCAAAAGCGTGTAGCTAGTTTCAAAAGCGTGGAATTGATTTGAAAGTATACAATTGATGTTGAACTGTGTAATTAGATAAAAGTGTTTTACTATTTGAAATTATATAGCCGGCTAGAAAATGTGTGACATAATAAAATATATAATTCATGCCCGTAACTCCGTTCATGCCAGCCAGTTGTATGGCTGGCGTATACTTGAACGTCATAAAGATCGTGCCCGTAACTCCGTGTATGCCAGCCATTTGTATGGCTGGCGTATACTTAAACGTCATGAAGATCGTGCCCGTAACTCCGTGTATGCCAGCCAGTTGTATGGCTGGCGTATACTTAAACGTCATGAAGATCGTGCCCGTAACTCCGCGTATGCCAGCCAGTTGTACGGCTGGCGTATTTATACGTCATTAAGAGCTATCTCGAACTTTTAATCCGCCATTAACATAACCGTATGATAAAAAGAAGCGATTATTGAACCCCACTCCAATCATGTTATTTTTCTCGATCACAGTTTCTTTACCACGTCTGAAACAACCCCAGCACCATTCCAACCTTCCCTTTCCTAAGCGTTACCGTACTTCATTATGCCGAAGGCGTGCATCACGCCTATTGCCGCCAAGGTCTCCCTCACAACGTGGGTAGTCTATTCCACGTACAGGCGTGCATTACTGCTCGTCCGTGCCCTCCCTGAAGGTATTTTTGTCGAGGTCTTCGTTATCGCTGGGCGTCCATCACGCGGGAGATGAGAAGCATTTCTCGAAGCTGATTAGGCTGGAAGCTGCTGGCCTACTGCGCTTTGGAGGCTCCGTTGTGGCAGGGCACCGTGCAACGGGCCGAAACAACGGATGGGGGACCATTTCGTTTAAACAAAGAAAGGAAAGGAGATAGCTATCTCACCCTGACAACGTCTTCATCCCATCAAGTGCAGTACAGTATATGTAGGGATTTGAAACACTAGGAATAGGATTCATCGCCAATTTGCATCGTCGGGTAGAACAGGTGTTCCTCCTCATTGTTTATACCGCTTGTATGTCTGAGATGTTGATTGGGAACCTGACAAAGTCACCTGATTTGTTAGATTCCGTCTTCAACAGCATTTTTAGTGAAAAACTTGTTTGTTGCCGTATTTCCAGCACCGTCCTGGATGTGAACACCCGTCACGTTGTTTCATGCGATCACGGTTATTTCCAGCACCGGCCTGGATGTGAACACCCGTCACGTTGTTTCTTGCGATCACGATTATTTCCGGCACTGGCCTGGATGTAAACACCCGTCACGTTGTTTCTTGCGATCACGATTATTTCTAGCACCGGCCTGGATGTAAACACCCGTCACGTTGTTTCTTGCGATCACGATTATTTCCGGCACCGGCCTGGATGTAAACACCCGCCACGTTGTTTCTTGCGATCACGATTATTTCCGGCACCGGCCTGGATGTAAACACCCGTCACGTTGTTTCTTGCGAGCACGGGTATTTCCAGCACCGGCCTGGATGTAAACACCCGTCACGTTGTTTCTTGCGATCACGATTATTTCCAGCACCGGCCTGGATGTGAACACCCGTCACGTTGTTTCTTGCGATCACGATTATTTCCAGCACCGGCCTGGATGTTAACACCTGTCACGTTGTTTCTTGCGATCACAATTATTTCCAGCACCGGCCTGGATGTAAACACCCGTCACGTTGTTTCTTGCGATCACGATTATTTCCAGCACCGGCCTGGATGTTAACACCTGTCACGTTGTTTCTTGCGATCACAATTATTTCCAGCACCGGCCTGGATGTAAACACCCGTCACGTTGTTTCTTGCGATCACGATTATTTCCAGCACCGGCCTGGATGTTAACACCTGTCACGTTGTTTCTTGCGATCACAATTATTTCCAGCACCGGCCTGGATGTAAACACCCGTCACGTTGTTTCTTGCGATCACGATTATTTCCAGCACCGGCCTGGATGTTAACACCTGTCACGTTGTTTCTTGCGATCACAATTATTTCCAGCACCGGCCTGGATGTAAACACCCGTCACGTTGTTTCTTGCGATTACGGTTATTGCGGCCGTTTGTATAATTCGCCATTGAAATTTTACCTTTCCTTTGATGCTCTCACCCTTTCGTAGGAATAATTGCAATGATGTCTCCCTGACCACATCATTCGTTGCTCCGTGCATCTATCGTGACAAACGTTCGATAAGAAGATACGTCCTTGCAGGGCCTACATGTTGGATGGTTTTGATGTATATTTTTTATCCACACATTGCACAATGGGCGAGAACACCTATTTATCCAAAATATGAGTTGATGCCACCAGCTTGCGTCAGTTCGTATCGAAGTCTGGGGTGGCAACCCATCATCATTCACCTCCACAATAATTACTTGAAATTGACCATTTTTTCAAAGAGGGGATTACAATTTCTGTTCGGTTTACTTTTCCACTCTTAAACCAGGACATTATTTATTGTTAAACCCTAAACACAGCAGCCTTCTACGCACTGAGCTCAGTAGATGTCTTGGCAACCATGTGCAACTAACCTGTTCTAAGTCTTAGAACTCCTGTCAGTTTTGCCTGCCCAACTGACAATATCTAGACTTGTTTGAGTTGTTTCCATTCCTTGTTCTGAATTCAGCAAGGAGGCTTTGGGCGAGATACTCTGGAACTGTAACTTATTACTGTATCCTGCTCAATACTAATTCCGGGATAACCATTCCTCTCTATCCAACGATATTACCTTGTAATGCCCCTTACTGCATCCTGCCCAGTACTAATTCCGGGATAACCATTCCTCTCTATCCAACGATATTACCTTGTAATGCCCCTTACTGCATCCTGCCCAGTACTAATTCCGGGATAAATATTCCTCTCTATCCAACGATATTACCTTGTAATGCCCCTTACTGCATCCTGCCCGGTACTAATTCCGGGATAACTATTCCTCTCTATCCAACGATATTACCTTGTAATGCCCCTCACGAGAGTTGGATGCCCGGGACAGCTAGTCTGGAGGGTTGGCAAGCTCCTCTGTGGGTATCCTCTCCATTCTTCTGCGGCGAACCTCGTTGGTGTCGCTTCAATTCGTGTAGGGTCTTGAGCCCCCAGCGAGGTGTCGGTGTTGTTCCCTTATCGCTCCGTGTGCGGGAGACCGGCCTGTGCGCGGCATCGACAGAGGAAGTGAGGGCCCTGCATTTGTCGTGCTGAGAAGTTGCACTCTTCCCTATCTAGAAATTGTCGATGGATTGTGGTTAGCCCACCCGTTGACCGACCTTGACCTATTAATTTGTAGCTGGGCCATGACCCAAGTGAATGGCCGAAAATAAATGTTCCCCACTAGTTCCTGACCAAACATTATAAAGAATGGCATTACGTTTCTGCTACGGCTGCATTTGTCATTTTCTGGGATCGAGTAGCTACACTGAACCAGTCAATTGCATCTTGAACGTGTAATGCAAAGTCACATTTGAATATCTCAGGGCTCATCAATAGTAGGGGCGCACTGTGGATGCAGGATTATCCCTGCCTCAAGTCTTGTTGCCGCATCCTACCTCGTGTAGCTAACAAACGAAGAGTCGTACGTGGATTTAAATCTTTTGTGCGTTTGACAGTACTCTTGAGCGTTGGTCTGTCGTATTCGTGAATCCCAATTTTCTATAATGTTACTTGTTTTAATGCTTTGGTAATTGTACACTGCCTCTTGCTCGTGACCCTAACGCGTTCCTCTGGTGTTCCAGGGACCGCGTGTTCCGCGTCAACCTCAACAACATCACCCAGACGGACTGTGAGGTGAGCATCCAATGAGGCGGCTATTCTATGACTGTTTCGGAGCTAAGCAAGTTCTAGTCACGTTACGCCCCAAGAAGAATTGCTTTGCGAACAAGTTGATACAAGTTTATGAAATTGTTAGCGACGAGCAAGGCTGATTCTGCTCAAACTGATTCCGATGTAGCTACTGTAAATTATTCTAATAACTTGTGGTTTAAAGCGCTCGGCGCAGTCTTTACTCATTCAATGTAGCTAGCAACCTGTTAGTCATGTGTGCCCCACACGCACACATTTAATGGAAAGTAAATAACTGGTGTTGCAGCCCGCAATTGTTTTCAATTCCTAAATGCCACATAATTCAAGATTTAAGGCGAACTCTTGTGTAACGAGTAATTCTGTAGCTGCCTACGACTTCTAATTTTGTAGCTGCCTACGACTTCTAATTTTGTAGCTGCCTACGACTTACCAATGCATGTGTCATTAGCAATCCAATAAAGTCTAGCGATGTGTTCTACGTACAAAATTCATTACGCAACTGTTATCCGGCATGTTGCCTTCAACGTTCTTCACTTCACTCGCTCCTACGTACCCTTTGCTCACTCCTTTCATTCCCATCTTCCAGAGGGACTCCATGAAGCTGGATCCCACGAGCGTGTCCATGTGCGTCTCCAGAGGGAAGTCTGAGGTAAGCGTTCCACATCATCATGACGGATGAGAGACATACTTCCTATAGATGAGAGACATGCTTCCTATAGATGAGAGACATACTCCCTATAGATGAGAGAAATACTTCCTATAGATGAGAGACATACTTCCTATAGATGAGAGATATACTCCCTATAGATGAGAGACATACTCCCTATAGATGAGAGACATACTCCCTATAGATGAGAGAAATACTTCCTATAGATGAGTCAAGTCAACATCAGCAGGTCTTCTGCAGTCTTTCATTGATTCTGACCTCGTTTTGTTGATTAAATAAGGCAGTGTCACATAAATTTCTGTATAGGCGAGATAATCGACAGTGAAAACGATCAATTTCGCCAATTGGCCTCGCCTCGTCTGGCATTGTGTGTGAACTCTTGTTACTGATTTGGTCCGATTAATCAACTGGTAACCTTTAGCAGGTGGATATCATTTCCTTCCTCCTCTCTCTCTCCAGAACTTTGAGTGTCGGAACCACATACGCGCGATCCAGCCCATGAGCAACGACAGACTATACGTGTGCGGCACCAACGCCCACAACCCCAAAGACTGGGTCATCTATGTGAGTAGTGATGCGCTTGAGCATATATTCTGTATTTACATTGTAAATTTTGTACATGAGTGGGCATTCGATCATATAGCCTAAATTCTTCCAGCCCATTACTCATATCAACATGATGGAAAGAATAAAATGCCACTTTAGGTAAGTTGTTCACTCTGCTTATAAAAACATTGCCTAACTTGTCCTTGAAAACTTGTCCCGGTTGTTTTGCCGTGGACCCATGGAAGTTTTGTACCTATCGAACTTCTCCTTAACATGGTAGCGGCATTGTTGAAGATCGTGTTTGTACCCGGGCTTCTGCACGTTCACTCATGTCTCTGGACCTTTTCGGATGAAACGTGAACTGTTCTATTCATGACTTCAGCCGCCAACCAGTTAAGAGCAGCCACCAACCTGTGAGCAGCCACAAACCTGTTATGAGCAGCCACCAACCTGTGAGCAGTTACAAACCTGTGAGCAGCCACAAACCTGTGAGCAGCCACAAACCTGTGAGCAGCCACAAACCTGTGAGCAGCCACAAACCTGTGAGCAGCCACAAACCTGTGAGCAGCCACAAACCTGTGAGCAGCCACAAACCTGTGAGCAGCCACCAACCTGTGAGCAGCCACCAACCTGTGAGCAGCCACCAACCTGTGAGCAGCCACCAACCTGTGAGCAGCCACAAACCTGTGAGCAGCCACAAACCTGTGAGCAGCCACAAACCTGTGAGCAGCCACAAACCTGTGAGCAGCCACCAATCTGTGAGCAGCCAGAAACCTGTTATGAGCAGCCACCGATCTGTTATGAGCAGCCACCAACCTGTGATAAGTGCATGAGCTCGTTTAAAAACACGGGATTGTTGAAACTGCATTCTCATATCAATTGTTCGTCGTTCTTTCTGTTTTTCATATTCCCTCGTTGTCTCCGTACCCCCAGGGCAATCTTACCCACCTTCAGAGGCAAGAGCACGTGCCCGGCATTGGCTCGGGGGTGGGAAGGTGCCCATTTGACCCCAACGACAACAACACGGCGGTTTGGGTGGAGGAGGGTAACCCCGGTGGCCTAGCGGGGCTCTACAGCGGCACCGTGGCAGAGTTCACCAAAGCTGACACCGTCATCTTCAGAGGAGACCTCTACAACACCACCACCAAGAGAAGAGAGTATCCTTTCAAGAGGACCATCAAATACGACTCCAAGTGGCTCGACAGTGAGTTGAGCTGCTGCCGTAGCAAAGAGGCTGAATTTCAAAGTTAGTCTACTGAGGTTTCACGTTGACATTGTTCTCAGGACGTAGAAGCACAGTTCCAGTGGGAGATGGCAACCCGGGCTTCCTGTTTCATGCTCCCCTAGGCATCTGTTATGTTCACAGGCCGCACGAAGTCTCTAAGTGGAGCTGGGCTATTGCGGTACCCAAATAGCTGGTTTTCATAGCCCGTTATTACACCAAGGGTCTCGACAGCGAGTTCGATGGACTAGTGTGGTACCAGAGGCTGGAGTTGAAAGCTAGTTGCTACACCAAGGGGCTCGACAGTAAATTGGATGGGCTAGTGCAGTACCAAATGCTAGTTATTAGCTAGTTATTTCACCAATGGGCTCGACAGGGAGTGGGGTGGACTGGTGTGGTACCACGGCTGGAGTTAATAGCTAGTGACTACCCCAAAGGCTCGACTAAGTTATGTGGGCTTGTGTGGTGTTAAGGAGACGCAAGATCAGTAGTTGCAGCATGTTAACATTTATAGGTGACGTTGTGCAAATTCATTCGGAAGTATTTACTCGAATACTGTTCTGTCTAAGGTCATGCCTAAGTGTTTCATAAAAAAGATTGTCCTCACATTTTTGAACTGTTTTGTCTGATGCGTATCATCCCTTCCTGTTCGCAGAGCCTAATTTTGTCGGATCCTACGACGTGGGAGAGTACGTGATGTTCTTCTTCCGCGAGACGGCTGTCGAGTACATCAACTGCGGCAAGAACATCTACAGCAGAGTTGCGAGGGTCTGCAAGAAGGACACGGGGGGCAAGAACCTTCTTACGCAGAACTGGGCCACTTACCTCAAGGCCCGCCTCAACTGCTCAATACCCGGAGAGTTCCCCTTCTATTTCAATGAGATCCGTAAGTTTTCGATAACGCTTTTGCCAATATGGTTACTCTATTCGATCTGGTGGTTTTAACTAATCTTCTGTTTATATACAATGACATGGTTTTGACAGAGGATTTTATTGAATTATAAAAAAAACACCTAAGCATATCATATCGTTTGTTCTCTGGTGTCCATTCTTGTTATCGTCTACTGAGGTTGAATCAGTTCTGAATGACAACATCAATAATGAGTTTTCTGGCTCTCCCGCTGGTATCTTCTAAACCAGCTGTATTGAATAAAATATTGAATTCACTTCGTACTCGCTTCGTTGTCATTGAAATAATAAATTATTCAGTTTTTTGAAGCTTCCATTTGTTTACTTGCTACCGTAACTAGTCCTAGACTCACCCTCCTATCCTTCCTTCAGAGTCTGTGTACAAGATCCCAGGCGACGACTCTAAGTTCTACGCGGTGTTTACCACGAGTATGAATGGCCTCATGGGGTCGGCCATCTGCACCTTCACCTTCGACGACATTCAGAAGGCGTTCATGGGCCGCTTTAAGGAGCAGGCAACGTCCTCCTCCGCCTGGCTGCCCGTGCTCACCTCGAAGGTGCCTGAGCCCAGGCCAGGGCAGTGCGTCAACGAGTCGCAAACTTTACCTGGTGAGTACGAACGTTTCACGTTGACATTGTTCTCAGGACATAGAAGCACAGTTCCAGTGGGAGATTGCAATCCGGGCTTCTCCGTTTCACGCCCCCCTAGGCATCTGTTTTGTTCACGGGCCGCCAACTGATGGAGAGGGGGTGAACACCTTTATTTCCCTTCAGACTCCCCTCTTCTTCACCCTTCACTATCTCTCATTTTCTCCCCCATCTTGATTTGCCTAACTTTCATTTACCTCATTTGCATCTTATCTTTAGTTCAAATATCCTACAACTTGTCTCAGACTCCATCTTAAAAACTCTCCTAATGGTCGTTGCACTCACACATACAAACGCATGCACACACAGACACGCACACTCAAACATACACATACCGGTTCCAACTATTCTCCACTTCAGCCAAGTTGCGCTCTTCCTTTCATGCAACCTTTTTCTACGACTATTACTTCTTCTTCTTTCCATTTTTGCTGTTCTCATGCGTGAGATTCCCTACACCTAGTGTAGATCTCATGCATGGGATCCCCGTTTTCTGTCTCTTTTCCATCTTCCCTCTCAGCAGGTGTTGGAACGCGTAGCCCGGCACCTTAAGGACTACTGCGGATGTGAGAATTATTTCCTTCCCCACAGCACCTTACACACTTAATTTCCTTATAATACACTTTTAAGGGTATTGACACTGGATTACATCTTTGAATTTAAACAATCGGGGATGTAACTAATACATCACTTGATAATGGGAACTTACTTGGATTTGGCGGGAATTTTCTAACTTCATCGATTGATGGCCACTTCATGTGGACTCTCTATCTTGAATACACTTTCGTCAACGGTCATGGAGTACTAATCAGCTATTGTTACTCTATAAAACTACGTCATTCTAAAACTTGCAGGGTTAGTAAAACTCTCTACAGCTAAGGTAAGACCTACACACTAAGCTAGTCTATTTGTCATGATGGTATCCTGTTGGATGGGATCGCCCGGAGGGCACACGGCACGTACGAACTCGGGCATAGTTACACGAACACTGGGGCTTCAGCCCTCTTTCCCAAGGGGCGATCAGCTTTCACGGTCACCGGTTGGGGCCACAATACGCAACGGACAATCGCACACAACATGGTTTACTCTCATTCCAACTAACTACAACATTACCATAATTACCATTACCATACCATAGAAAGGACCTATTTCAATGTCATATGTATACCTTAGGATGACTTACGCCCACAACAGGGGCTACTTGGTTTTTAAAGAATTGCTCTATAAACGACGAGGGAAATTCATCTTACTAAAAGCGAGTAGTGGAACCTTCCATGCAGTTGGGGAAGGGGAGGGGGAAGGGAGGGCGGTAGACCCTGCACATTCCTCCCCAATCTCAACACAAGAAACGCTCACCCACGCTGAAAACAAGATGGTCCACAAAATATATACATACATAAACATACATATACACATATATATGTATACATACATAAGTACATACTCATACACATATGCATATATACATT